>JACXGJ010001764.1:0-24831 GCA_016801105.1 Esox niger
GTTCAAGTGTAGTTGACTATAACAGCTATTAGTCAAACAAGTGTTTGTTACACGACCGTGTTTCATAATCAATATGTTTTTCATACTATTGGAAGCTAGCTTTTAATTTGGTATACTTAAAGAGGCATTTCCAGGAACATCCACACGTAATTTCGGATATAACGCTACTTAAAAAGCAGCGGTAAACTAATTTTTGTAATTATCAACGGAAGACTCTTGAAAATGTCGGTCACATTTCTGACACTATTTCTGGTGGAAGCGATACTCTGCACAGTTTTAGGTAGGCTAACTTATAATGGTTATATGTGGTGGTCATCCATTGTATTAATGATAGCCGTGGGTTGGGTTAAATGTTTTTGTAGTATTTGTTGTGGTTGTTACAATAAGGGCAATGGTGTACTTGTTACGAATAAAAAAAGACATGAAACAAAAGCAACGTGTGCGCTAATCAACCCAGGTTAGACTGGTGACGTAGAGTCAGGAGTCAGGGCGTTATACAGACCTTTCTATTGGCATGGGCAGAATCAAAAAAGTTTATACATGGATTATGTTGCAAGAGAAACAGTTTGTACCAGTCTGGGCAAGAGCCTGGTACACTATATGCCATTACAATAAAAGACTTACATAATCTATTTCGGCTGTTGGTTGTACGAGTGTACTATTAGTAGCGCATGGAAGCAGCTAGGTTGCTAACTTCCGGTAATGATACATTCTTGAAAATGAATTTATAATTACCGATAAAAATGTCAAAATATGCAGGCACCGTATTGCTACGGAAACCTCAAAAGCTTGGTAACATGAAAAACATGGTTATCGGGTGGGGTGAGAAGGCCACACTGATTTGCAAGTATTGAAACAAGTCTACCCAGATGTTTAAATGGACAGACTAGAAATAGACTCAGTGTCTAGTAGTTTATTAGGTACCCCATCTAGTACCAGACCACACCCCTAGTTACCTCCATGACAACCTGAATTACTTTGGGCCTGGATTTTTAAATAAAACATTCTTCAATTTTGATCAAATTAGCTAATGTTTGCTGGGAAATAAATCCCCACACATTACACCTATTTTTCACTACCACCACCTGCTGGTACAATTGACCACAGGAAGAATGGGTTAATGGAATTATGCTGCCTATGCCAAATCCTGACCGTCCTTGCGATACGTGGGTTTCTTTATAGCAGGTAATGTTTCTAAGCTTTTCTGTATTCTAGTAATGATGATCGCATTCCCACCGGAGCATTCTTGTTTTTAAGTTTAAATGAGTGGACTCCGTCGTGATCTGCTGCAGTAGTCTATGACAAGGGCCCAGGAGATTTGTGAGACGCTGTTCTGCACCCCACTGTGGTACTGCCCTGTTATTTGCCTGTTAGTGGTCCACACTTAGAGACGCTGTTTTGTGTTCAAAGCCAAGGAGGCCAATTTTGAGATATTGTTAACCCTACAGTGGTCATTGTGTTTGTCCTAAACGTTGTCTAGGTCACAAATGTTTGTCATTCCAATATAATATTGAACAATAACTTTTCCTGTCTGCCTGCTTCATGTAGCTATGTGAGTCACTGTCTGTAGGAGATATACATTTTGGTGAATGGGGTTGTGTGCCTAAAAATGGAACCCAGTATCTGGTTCTCTTTTAAATATATTACATTTTTGGGTTTCCAGGTGAGGAGCTTTACAAAAAGGCAGGACACAATCTGGTGTTGACGCCAGATAAGTCCAATATAAGTGACCCCCTCAAAGGAATCTTATGGAGGCAAGGCCCTGACAAAGTGGTAGATTGGGATACAGAGCTTGGACTAGAAATCTACGGTCAATTTTCAGGTCGGACAACCCTGGACAATGCTACTGGTGTACTGAGCATCAAGGACTTATCCAAAAAAGACAATGGAGTTTATTCTGTGGAGTTAAACGGCAAATTGCTTGAGAAGAAATATACATTGTCTGTTATCAGTAAGTATGTACTGCCTACATGCTTGTCTCTTCGCAGTATTGCAGAGGAAGACTGTCTGTAGCACCTCACAAGCCTTTTCCTTAGTCATTTGGTCTCAAACCCTCCTTTCTTTACAGAAACAGTGCGGAAACCTCAAATCACATATTCCTGTAACCCTGAAAAAAACACCTGCACTCTGACCTGTGAGGGCAACACCACCGATGCCGAACCCGTCACCTACAGCTGGAGAAATGCAGAGGTGGGGTTGGAGGCGTCGGGCAAACAGCTGACTGTCAGTAAGACTGACCACTCAGAAACCACCTACACCTGTCAGCTCAAGAATCATGTGAGCGAAGCCATGGCAGACTTTGTTGGTGACCTGTTTATAAATGACCCAGGTGAGAGGATACTCATGAAGGGTATACTGCCCAGTATACTGTTATAGTAGTAGTAATGATGTGAGTTTGAATTTAGGGATATCGTTGAGAGGTGGGGCTTATGAGGCAGTGCCTGAAAGGCAGCTGGGCTGGATTGTGATCATTTTACTTATTTTAGATACAGTCTGGGACTTTTTTACGATGGACTAGATTGTTTATACCCTTACTTGGGCTGGATGTGTAATATGTGCTTAATATATAACTAGAATCCCTTGAGTTTGCAATGAAATTCCAAGTTTGAAAGCCAGCTGTTTGGATGGTGTGGAACCGAAATCCCCATGCACCACCATTCTGAGGTTCGGGGTCAGAAATGTCTTTGTTTTCTAAGAGTCCCCAAGCATTTGAACAGTAGTGTCAATGCCACAGTACACTGTTTTCTGGGACCCGTTTTGCTCCAATGCGGACTGTGTCTTTAAGTGTTATTATTTAATGTGTTCCTTCATTGCAGATGGCTGGTGGAAAAACAGCAGGTACTTGGGTCTTTCTGTCTTTGTCCTTGCAGTTTTACTAATTGCGGTGTTCACTATTATTCATAGACTTAAAACAGGTAAGGACAATATATATATATTTTTTTAAATATACCAATATGTGGTTTTCCTTGCTGTGATAACTACTAAAATCATTTGGTGCTTTTTGTCCTTTACATCATAGGAGTTTGGTTTTATCAGAAAGGTATGTAGATTGTCTCTGTCTGTCATAGTTAGTAATGACAATTTGTTTAAAGCAATAATAATTGATTTGCGTCTGTATTTCAATTTTTCAGAATCAATGCCATGGGAAGGAGGTTGGGACAATTTCTAGGGTTCTAATGCTTTCTGATAGTCACGTCTATGCACTGATGAGTGAGTTGGATGTCTTCCTAAATGCTTCTCTGTTCTACATTTCTAGACTTTTGGAAGAACAAGAGCGAAGCGGAACCTTGTAAGTATTTCCCTCACTCACCTTAGAACATCTACAACATGTAAGATGAAGCTTGACGATTCTTCCTTGTGGTCTTCAGTCGCTGATGTGTCCAACGGAGTCTCTTACTCAGTGGTTAATGATCACTCACCTAACGAGGCGACTTAGAACCCAGGTATGTGTGCTACCTAGCGCCTTCCCATTGTATCTTTCTAGATCATAAGGGGTTTTAGCCCTATTGTGGCCTGGCAGGCCTTTACTGACCCTGCGGTGTATTTAATATCGCAGAGGAAACAACATGAGCAACGGATGCTTTCGCGAATGCAGTATTGCAGGCAGGTTCCAATTTGTATATTTATCATGAATGAACTAACATTGCTCATACAGATACTGCATTGTAATGCCTCATACTAATGCTGTGCGATATCTGAAAGCCTGCTCTTGGTTTTACTCTGCCAGAACAATCTCTACTTGGATCTGTGCTTACTTCCCTAATCAAATGGGTTTACTATAGCACTTGTAAACCCTACAATGACAATCTTAAGATGTGTAACGTGTTTGATTACTTTTCATTATCAATGACACCAAGAATCTGTTTTAACCCAGTACATTCTAGCTGGAATGTAAATATTCTATAATATTCTGTTGTTCTTACCTAAAGTTTAAACACCTGTTGACTTTGTTTTCAATATATGTGCACTCCTTAAAAACGTGATATCTAGAAACTTTGGGTTCCATTTAGAAACCTGTTCTGCAGAGGATTCTACATGGAATCCAAAATAATTCTCCTATTGGGACAGCCGAATAACACGAAGTGCACCTGTATGTTGTATTCATTCTTTTTGTTGTTAATGAATGCCTCCATTTTGTGTATTTTGCTTGTTAGGATTTTTTGTTGTTGGAGTTATAGGATTATGTTTTTTAATGATTTGTGTATGAATACATTGAACATTTTGTTACACATTCATGGCCTGATCCCGTAGCTGTTGTCTGTCCTGTGCCTGCACTCTACCTGGCATTGTGTGGTACATTTTGTGGACAGTTGGACAATGGGGTCTTTAATACCCTCTCCAGTCTCCTTATTACTGCTTCACACAGAGAATGGGTGTGGCTTATTGCAGCTTCCTTATCATGACTAAAAGGGACTGAACCTTCCAACCAGGAAGTATATCTACCACTTGCCCAACCTTATCTGTTTATTCATAACGTTTACCAAAATGTTTGCTGCACGTTTGTTCTGTCACAATCATATTTTGTGTCTGTTCTAACATGACCATCAGCAGTAGTGAAGACTGCGTTGCTATGCTTTCATTGACTTTTGAGGCCCCTTTATGGATGTAAAGCTTGTTACACACTGCCTATTTCGCTTTTGTGATTCATTTTCTTAATGTGTTTGTGTATATTTCATATTTGTGTCCTGTGTTTTTATTTTCGCTGTAATGCAGGGGTGAACTTCAAACGAAACATTGGTGTTAGTTGGATAATGTGTGAATAAATAATGAGTTGAATTCTCTGTACCCTTTTTATATTACTCAGCTAGAAGTGCCGTTCCCTGCCCTTGGCTACTCATTAATAAATGACAAATGTCTTGTTCTTCTGAACCTAAACATTCGCCACACCAATTCAGTGTTAATATTAACCCTTTCTGTCCTTGGCAACTGGTGATCCCTCTCAGACAGCCTTGTAAGCTAACCGACACAGCATCCCAAAGTCCAGATCTTTCAGACGTCCTTATTGAATCGGAGACTAAAGAACTGGCTTTTCTGAACCTTTCGTGTCTAGGTTTATTAAGAACATTCAATCACCTTTCAAATGTAATTACAGAACAGATCTCTGCCAACGTCATGTTCCATCAGAGCAGTATTTACAACGTTCAATGGAAGTTTCATCTGTCTCACTCTACTGTGTTGCCCCATATTGTATACGGTCTGTGACCTGTAATGGCTTAGCCTTTATACTTTGACACGTTAGGAACTAGCATGTCAGATTGTTCAGTTATTTATATGGTTTAAGTTACCATTACGTTTTTGAAATATAGATAACTGGATAAAAAATGAACAGATGAAACCCGAAGTGTGTGTGTATGCATGAATTCCTGATAATGTTGCCCATTCAATCAACCAGGCCTGCCAACTCTGTAAGCTCACGCTGTGTTTGCATGTGTAAAGCCCTGCCAAAAAAGCACAAGGTGATGTCCCCTCTCCTGTCTCTGGCAGCTTGCTTAACAGGACATTTTCACAGCAAAATAGGAAAGACGGACAGGCTATTCAGGAAGGGGAGAGTGCAAACAGCACAGTTGTCTTGTTATTATTGCCAAGCAGGAAGAAGAAAAAAGTTTAAATGGAAAGACAGAGATTTATTCTTTGTTAATACCAGGAGGAGGCAGTATCAGGCCATGCGTGTGTGCATTTGGCTGTGGACATCTTTGTTTCATGCCCATTGACTGGGAGCCTCTCGAACAAAAAAGACACTTGTAGAGAAAATCTACAAATTTCTGTTATAATGTAACCGCATGTAACAGATCCTGTGTTGGACAAGAAAGCGTGCACATGACTATGGTATGATCATTAATGTCATTCAACGAGAGTTGATTTTGGATAGCACCTTCACATTGTAGGAATCAGTGACAGCAATTGAAGTCATCATTTTCGGCTGTTGACACAGTTCCACCTGAGTGATTGACATGTATGCCCTCTGTCTTGAAATGTTTAACCCAGACACTGCATTGTAACTTGCTTATCCTCCCAAAATCTTGCTAGGCAAATGTTAATATAAATATTGACAATTATGTTCCCATTCAGGCGAATTACATCTGTAAATTCCCTTTATTCTAGTGTCTCCATGGTAACATCCAGAGCATCATTACATTATTCCGCAGCCCACTAGTGAGCTAATCTAAAACCAGCATGGAGGAGGCAGAACTATTATTTTAACCCTTTGAATACGGAGTTTTAAAAATGTTTTAAAAAGATTCTTCCTCCTTCGCATAATTCTACACCCCCCTGGTCTGTACATGTCATGATGATTTAGGGGCAGGTGGTTTGGTATTGTAGCTGTTTGATATATTTTAGGTTGCTTTGTGATGTGTGGTAAAAATAATGATTCCAACCGTGTGGAAATGCAATCCCGTCAAATGAATCATTAGCTTTATGCATATTTAATCGCAAGTTATCAATTAAGCTTTATGTGTGTGTGTGTGTGTGTGTGAGGGAGAGACAGTTGAGAACAGCAATAGAGGAGTGAGATTAAAGTCTTACAAATTACTATATTTGCTAACATTGCGTGAGATGTAGCCTGTCGTTGACATTTGGAGTGGCCATAACACGATTTAGCCCCTTTTCAGCAGCAGCATTCATCCCTCTAAAACTCTATGTATACAGAGAGATCTGGTCCGGCCGAGGGCCGTGAGATTACGCAACCCGATTAGGCCACAGGAATCTGAGAGAGCCCTCCCATTGTTCACAGACATGTGACAAAGGTCTGGGGTCAACTGCAAAGGCACGCCGACACGGGGGCTGGCCGGCCATAGTGCAGAAACACACAGAGGAGACGTTTCACATCAGCTAAGGGGCAAAGGCAGGTGACTCGGGGAAAGCAACACTGAATGTTCTTCAAGTGTTAGCCAGAGGTTTTATAGAGGTTGCCTGGCGTTGGGTTTAATTCACCCATGAGGTGGTAAGTGTCTGGAACTAGAGGTTGGGTGGGAATTCAGAAAAGCTATAAACAATAACTAACATTCAAGAAAGGTCTGGAGCTTTTTTCTGGAGAGGGAACATGCTCAGTTGTAATCTTAGATGTTTCCTTTGTTAATTTTCTTTATATCTACAACTTCATTAGCCTCGCAAAGCCACCTGATCCCACAAGCTTACATTTAAATGCTACACAGGGATATGTGTAGCCCTCGAAGGTAAATTCACAGGATCAGGTTGGCTTTGCGAGGTTAAAACTTATATATATATATAGCCGCTCACTCGAGGAGCAGTTATTCATGCTGAGATTTTCTAAGGCTAACTGCACAAAAATATTGGGTAGAACCAATGTAGAATTGAACATCTAAACACAAAGTGCCCAGACTAGTCACCTTGTCAGGCTACTTTGTCCTAAGATGTTAACAAACTCGATGCACAAACAATGTATTAACATCTTTCACATTCACAGTTCTTTGGGTAATATTTTCTGTCGAAATCCTTAACAGTAGTATTTGTGGATAAAGCTGCCTGGTTCGTTTCACTTTGCAGTCATTGTTTTTGGTTTGAAATACATTTTTAAGCGAAGGATATGAGTCTCAGTGTCATTCAAAATGGCACTTACCCAAGACCCCGTTTCTAACCAGTTAATTTATATGACTGGGAAGTTGCAAAGTAGTGTGATTGAGAAAAAGAGAAAGGGAGATAGAGAGCAAGAGCAAAGGGAGGGATGAGAGAGTTCAAACTACACAGAGCTTTCTTGTTAGCGTTGCCAAGGTCAGGTCATTTAGAAACCTCCCACACCGGGGACCAATAGTTAACCCCTTCCTTGGTACTTTTCCTACTTCCTAGTGTCTGTAGTTATAGGCTTGGCCAATATGGAAGTGGAAAGCAAGTTATCTACTTACTATCCCTAAAATATATTTGTCTGGTCGCTAAGAGCCAAGTCTTTGTATATGGACATAAATGAGCTTATGAACCAGTAAATATTTACTATATTTCAGCAGATACTTCATCTATGTGGAAAAAGAACTCCTGAATTGCAACTTGTACTCATTGCTGAGATAGGAACTGTTTAACATTGTTAGAATGTGGCTGTAAGACTGAGAATCAAGGCACCCTGTCCTCTAGCGCTCTGATCCTGAAAACCCACAACTCCTCCAGGCCTCGTTAATCCTGTTTTTGTTACTCTTTCAATTTTGAATACCTGCACCCTTCGTCAGCAACCTGTAGATCAACAAACGGACATGTCAGCCAATTGCGCTTACCGTATGGCAACCACTGCATCAGGCACCAGTGTATACACGGGTAAATATACACTCAAGGCGTACACATAACCATGATGCATTATCTAGAATAATCGCTAGATTAGCTAAATTTGAGTGAACATATTCACACACCTTCTGGGACACCCGGACACATCACATAGACTATAATACTTCTGAAATGCCCATATTAAATATGCATGTATATTCTGTTTCCCGTGTCATGTCGAACCTTTCCATTAGAGGAGCAATGGAAAACCAAATATCAGACATTGATTTGTTTAATACTGTTTCGAAATGCATAACACCCGATAACAAAAATACGTCATATCACATGTGGGAAATGAGATCCTAATCTCAACGATTCAAGAGGACATTTCATGAAAGATAGCATGTTAGATTGTCTTGGTCCGTTGTCAGTTTTGTCAGTACAAATGAGTGGCATGTGAGTGTGTGTGTTGGTGGTGATTCAGCAGCACCGGAGAGAGTCATCTGATTATATAATGCAATCATGTAATGTAATAATGAAAAGCATCTCCAAACAGATCTCACTGTACTCAAAGCTTTCTTCCAAATTCAAGAAAGGGTTGAGCTTACCACACGAGTGAAAACACAATGAAAACAACAAGAGCTGTTTGTTTGTGATTGTTTCAATACGTATAATGGTTTTTAAATGGAGCTGAGGTTGGTTGGTCCCCTCCTAAGCGTTCCGTTAAGAGGCGGCTGTATCTGAATAGTTTATGTATTTAATTATTAATCCTTAATGGCCATAAAACCCTTCAGCTCACTGGAAAACATGGTTCCGGATTCTTAATGGGTGTAAAAACAAGGACTTGGATCATATGGCCACACAGGATCAGGAACAAAACCAACTGGGTCATTATGAACGTTTCGTATTTGTTCGGCAAGGACTTGGGAAATGGGGGGTGGGGCCATTTCATTTGAAATGACGACCTTTAATATCACCAGCTCAACATATTAGAAACTGCACAACTCTGTGTTGGGCTCAGATGGAATGTACTGACATTATACTGTCCGTCTGTCAGAGACTA
This sequence comes from Esox niger, assembly GCA_016801105.1. Lineage (NCBI taxonomy): Eukaryota > Metazoa > Chordata > Actinopteri > Esociformes > Esocidae > Esox > Esox niger. The sequence continues at coordinate 9,272 of JACXGJ010001764.1, forward strand.
CAGTTACATGACATGTGACAGCGCCAGTTTTGCTGGGTATTTATAAATGGTTAGTGCTTGGCTAATGACTATTTTCCGCGTGGGAATAGCAGGTCAAAGTGTAGGCAGTTAAGGGTAAAAGGCTTGATTACAGTTAGAAGAGAACTGAAGGCACCTTAAACAACCCCAGACAATCAACATCTGTACAGTTTTTCTCTGTGTGTCTCAAGCTACAGATGCTGGTTCTTGATTTGGTCACTCTTTTTGAGTCTGAGAAGTGTTCTGCTCCATAGGAATTACAGATGAGCTGTCGATTTATGTAAAGAGTCGGAAGACCTACACTGTTAAAAGGGTAAAGTTGCAGTATTGCACTCTTTCAATGTGTATGTGCAATAATCGGATATCACGCTATCCTATAGACTTAAAGTGATTTTATTTCAACAATACAGATTAACATAAGGCCCAGTCTGTAGGCTAGTAATTAAAAAACACAAATCATGCAACTGTTGAGCTCCAACGATTGCAGTGGTCTAATATTGTCTGAATGTTGACAAAGGTATGTATTTATTTCAGAGTGAGGTAAGGCTCGTTCAAGTGGGGAAATGGGACAATCAGCAATTCTTGCCGTTCATCATACAAGAAAAGGCTTTTAGGAAAATAGGAAACAATAAAAGACCTATCAGCACAATTGATGAAAGATTTAGTGTTTGCTTCCTGTAAGAGTGGCTTTCATAGACGCTTGAATTGAGGGGTGTTGTGAAATGAAAAAGTACTCTGTTGATGTCTCACGATCAACGAACGTGCCTGATGAAATGACAAGTTTGATCTAGAGAAGATAGTCAAAGATATACAGACATCTTTTAGAAATTCTCTCTTGATCAGGGGAATTATGCTAAGAATCGAAACACCTTTATAAATCCATGAAATCTACTATGCTATCGTCGCTTCAACCTACAGTACCCTGAGACTCCACTCCCACCAAAACAGTCATTAGCACTAATGACAGTAATTGTCAAAATGTGCTAAACACCAAAGAAAACAAGGACTCAACATTTCCCTATTTCCTGATGTAGAGGGGTACGTGTGTGTGTGTGTGTGTGTGTGTGTGTGTGTGTGTGTGTGTGTGTGTGTGTGTGTCTATGTGTGTGTCTATGGCTCTCATTACAAAGAGTATTAAACCTGTTTTTTCAGATGCCGCCGTTATTGATTACTCAAGGCTCCAGACAATTAAGGTGCTTTATTTATTGGTAAATTTGGAGAGTATGGATCAACATCTGCCCAAGTGAAACACTTTGTCCACACACATCCATATTGTGTCTTCCTTTCTAAGATGAGCGTGTGGTGGCCATAGGCCACGGCTTGGAAGGGCTCAGCTGTAGCCTTCACTTTCCATTATCTAACCCAGTCATCCATAAGGCACGCACGTGTACATCCTTTTTTTAGAAAACAGCAGACGATGGCTCAGAAACACATGGAACTATGGGTAACAGATTGTGGTGGCGTCACAAAGTGTCATCCGTGAGACAGCCAACTTTAGACTGTTGATCCTCAAACTTAATTTTTTCGTCTTTCTCTTTTCCTCTTATATCATCGACTCACTTCGCTTTATCATCTGATATTTTGTTAGCGGTCCAAAATGAAAAATGGCTGAGTTGATTAAGCATTTGTAGAGAACAGAGGCAAACAGAGTAGTGTGATTGTCTCAATGGAGAACTAGAGAGCAGTTTGTACTAGATTCCACAGGAGAAACAATGGGGCATTGGTGTGATATAAGGAATCAAGGATACAAGTAGAGGAAGACCCCATGGAATATTGAGAACCACCTAGGAGATAGACTGCGGGTGCCTTGGCTCTATGTGATAGAACGCTAGCACACTGGACTCATCCAATAGCAGTCTCTCATTGGCCGAGGTTGCTGCAGTGCTTCAATCAAATCAGGGGGTGAAGAGAATGAGGGGGGGCTGTCACTCTTGTCCCACTCTGTCTTCTTCTCTTTTTGTCAAATTACTCTGATGACACAAACTAATGGTGTTGCGGCTGGAATATACTGCTAGAATGTCAAAGGAACACAAGACTAATTCCGCCTGCTAATCAGGGAGAGCCCACATTATCACTCATAAAGCCCCAGTACCAGTGCGTTGAATCCATGCTGAGAGAGTCAGGGCGAGAGAAAGAGAATTTGCCAAGTATGTTGAGTGAGGAGGAAAGGGAATGGTCTGGGACAGCTACGGCTGGGTACGGAGTGAACACTTGCTGGTCCCAGGTTCACTGGCTTTGGAGCGAGGTGAGTGATCTGGTGTATGGCAAAGAACAGACAAAAGCTCCCAGGTGCTTTTTGACTGAAGACTCAGCAAGAAATATACTCAGACAGTACTGCAAGAATACTAACCAGTCAGTGGCGATATTTGTCTGAAGACACTGCCATAGAACTGCGAAATTTGAGGAAAACACAACATAATGTTCTGTTAACAGACAGATGAGATGGCTATTAACTATGTGGACGGTAAGACAAGTGTTAGCCACAAGAGTTGCTCTCCTGCAGCGGATAAATTAAAGATAAGACATTGTCTTAATTGAACGTGTGAAGAGTTATTCACTCAGCCATGCCAGGAGGAAATTAAAAAACGATCTATTTGAGTATTCCACACAGGGAGCATGAAAAACGCGGCATTGAATGTAGCGCTAACAGTCAGGATCATCAGTGGTGCAACCAAACCAGAGGGATGTCTCTTGTGCATAACAAGAACATGAAATGAGCAACAACCCCTAACTAACGCTGCCACAACAATGTCCTAGCCATACAATATTTAGATTGGGGGTGTGGAGGTGCTGTAAAGCCTAACTGTGTTAAGGATCATCTGGTACTCTTTGTGTGCAGACGGCTGTTGGTTTACTTTGGATAGATCTTCCCCAGTCTTTCCTTCTGTCTTGTCTGTGTGCACTGTTATAACAGTCTCATAACAAAGTCATGGGATATTGATGATTTGCAGTACGATATTAAAATATGATGTACCCACCCGTCTAGGACTCTCATTCCCCATTTCTGTCTAGCTGTTGGATATGTTGCTGAAATTGCACACACACAAGAGTTATTGGAAAAACAATCCAATCAGAAGCAGCACCAGATCAATGGCAACCTGGCAACTCCAGCTGAAACAACAAACATTAGTTCATGACATGACATTATGTTTCTGAATTATCCTCAGCAAGGAGTCTAAAATGTTTTATTGTGTCTACACTTTGGACATAACATAATATTTAAGAGAGTGGCGCCTAATATTTTCGTAGATCATTTGTATCACTTTCTCTCCGGTCTTTCTGTGTTAACGAGGAAATGTGTGGTAATTACTACAAAGCAAAGCAACACTTCAGAATACCTTGACAAATGATCTTCCCTTAAGGGGCCATGTACTATTATAATCTTCACTTGGCAAAGCTTCTCTAGCAGCTTCTTTATAGTTACCTGTCTTTCTAGCGTGTTTTTACCCTCTACTTGTTTGCTTGCTACTCTATATTACTGATGGTTTCTAGCTGTGTGTGTATTCTGAAGTCTTGTTGTGACAGGAGCAGGCTTTAGGCTGTTTTCCTTATTTCCACATCATTATATATTTTATATTTCGTGTCTTATGTTCCTTCTGATAGTGTACAGACCCCACCACTTTCACAATCCAAAAATATTTTATAGACTTAATTTATATAAATAATATGCCATTATAAAGGCACATTATTCGTTTTCTTTGGCAATTTTATTTAAAACAAAAAATGAAAATTATTGAATTTATGTACATGTACATGAATATTCAACTCTGACCTGACACTCAAATTTTAGTTCAGATGCACCAATGAAAGGCACACATCTGTTCATATGGGGTCCCTCACAGTTCCAAGGAACTGTCCGTAGACCTCTGATATAGAATTGTGTCGATGCAGTGATCTGGGGAAGATTACAAAAGAAATTACTAAAGCCTTGAACGTTCCCAGGAGCACAATGGGCTCCATCATTGTGAAATGGTTTGGAACCCACAAGACTTTTTCTTTTGTGTTTACTGTCCGACCAATGACTGTAAATGTCCAGACTTAAATGTACAAACCACTGAACATCTCTGAGGAAGAATGGGAGAAACATCCTGGTGAGTCCTGGTGTGCAACACAGGTAGAGACATGAGCTGACGTGTAGTTGCGATCGTGCTGCTACAAAGCACCTCCAGAAAGTACTGAATAAATGGCCTGATGTATATGGGATATATTGGGGTTTTTCAATTTCAATAAATTGTCACACATTTCTAAAAACGTATTTTAGTTTTTTCATTATGGGATATTGGGTGAGATTGATGGTGACAAAATAAATTAATCACTTATAAATTCAGTCTATAACGCAACACAATGTGTAGAAATTGAGGGAGTCTGATCATTCTGAAAGCACAGTATGAAATCCACTTCTCTCTCTTCTCGATCACACTCCATTTCTGTCCCTCTCCTCTCTTTCATCTTGCTCATCTATTTCTCTTTCACCTTCTCTCTCTCCTCACTCTCATCGCTCATATCTCTTCTCTTGCTATCCTCTATCTCTAATGATGTTTTCTTATTCTTTCTCCCACTTCCTTCTCTGTTGTTGTGGCGGGTGTCACTGAGCATCATATTAATGACCAACTATTCAGACCCCACCTTCTCCCAGTCATTTATTATTCATGACACTGACACAAATAGAACCATAAATAAACATCTATGTGGTGGAATAGGCTGTCACATGACTCTAGGGCAGATTATGCTGGGCACAATATTATAGGGTTGATGTGTCTGTTCTATCCGTCTGTGGGTGGGAGCTATTGGCTTTCAGAATAAATAGAGGTCCTTGTGGATTGGGAACACAAGGTACCTGGGAGCCCTTAACTTAAAGATGCAGTCTTTCGCAAATAATTAAGTGTATATTTTTACTTCCCAGTTTGGTCTGGATGTTTATTATGTTGTTTATATTTGTTTAAGTAGAATTTCTACAAGTAGAATCACCAGATCCAAACACCTTTGTCTGTCCATACCGTTTTTCCCATTCATTCTCTGTCCAGTGTCTGCGTTCTTTTGTCCATCTTAATCTTTTCTTTTTACTGGCCACTCTGAGATACAGCTTCTTCTTTCCAACTTTGCCTAGAAGGCTGGCAACCCAGATTTGCCTCTTCACTCTTGACATTGAGACTGGTGTTTTGTTGTTACTGTTAAATGAAGCTGCCAGTTGAGGCATCTAATTAGACACTAATGTTTTTGTCCTCTTGCTCAGCTGTGCACCGGGGCCTCCCACTCCTTTCTATTATGGTTAGACCCAGTTTGCGCTATTCTGTGAAGGGAGTAGTACACATCTTTGTATGAGATCTTTAATTTCTTGACAATTTCTCACATGGAATAGCCTTCTTTTCGCAGAACCAGAATAGACTGATGAGTTTTCGAGGAAAGTTCTTTGTTTCTGGCTATTTTGAGCCTGTTATCAAACCCACAATTGCTGAAGCTCCAGATATTCAACTAGTTAAAAATAGGCCTGTTTTATTGGTTCCTGAAATCAGCACAACCGTTTTTAGCTGTGCTATCATTATTGCATTGCATTAATGGTTTTGTAATGATCATTTAGCCCTTTAAAATTATAAATGTAGCAAACACAATGTGCCATTGGAAAAAAAGAGTGATGGTTGCTGATAATGAGCCTCTGGACTCTCTATGTAGATATTCCATTAAAAAATCTGCCTTTTCCAGCTCCAATAGTAATTTCCAACATTACCAGTGTAATAGACTTTTTAAAAGAATGATCCCAGAGGTGTATAGTTATGATATTTCATGCTATTCTAATGTCTTGAATAAGAACACACTGTGGCGTTGGTTGTGCGACAGCTACAATGGGTAATATGTTTCTCTATGTGTCTTTGTATTCCCCTGTTGGCTATTCATTCAATTCTAAACAAACCCTTCCAGGCAAGGTGATGTTCCATGAGCTCCCCTGGGCAAGCAATATAGATCTAAAAATAACTCTCTCTTCACTTTCTTTCTTTCTCCCTCTCATACACCTATTCACAACCAATGCCCAGACACATGCCCACACACCAGCCCCCTCTACCCCCACCTCCCCACTCCAACCCCCAACCGACATGAAACAGTTCCGCTGCCACAGTCTCTCAGCTTTGGCCCAGATCCTCTCCCTCCACGCCTTGTCATACGCTTGGTGGTAACAGATGGTGTACGTGATAATTACGAAACGCAGACTGAAAAGGAACTTCTCGGCACGACTTTCTTTCCAAGATAGCACTGATTTCATTGCCCTGTCTGCTCCCAGGCTCAAAGTAGCATATGTAGGAGACTGCTGTCTCCTAAACGAGACCAACCTGATTTCTGGCTGCAAGACCCGCTGGCGTCTGTGAAACTGGCACGCATGCTGGGGGGAGTGGTGGGGGGGTTAATTAATGCAACGGAAACATGCACGTGCACACACAGAAACACACACACATGGATCCACGTAAATACTCAGGTAAACATTTTTAGCAAACTAGAGCTCCTATACAGAACCTCTCCCATCATGGCTGTAGCTAATGCAAGGAACGTCGGGCATGATTAACGGGGGCCCTGGCTCGTAATGATATCATTGTTGTTTATAAGTGAGGGGGCCCAGGCATGTATCTCTTCAGGGGCCCCAGGATTCCTGGCAACGGCCCTGCTTCTCATTGGCATTGATGTATCCTGTTCACAAATATAGATATGCATCTACATCCCATAACAAACAGCCGGCATCTACTCAATGTTCATGATTTCATAGAATCATGGCAGAACACACTCTGAGCCACATAGCATTTGGTGGGTAAAGCAATGCTTCTCTAAAATTAACAAAAACCTGAGAATACGTTTGGGTGGAGCACTGAATGAAGCATCTAAACCCATTCGCCCTAAGAGTCACACGATGTCTTGTGTATTTAATTAGCCACGCTGTGCAACTGAAAACAAGTGCGTGATAAGTGTGTTGTTAGGTTGACATCACTGACAGCGTAATGCAGTGCTGTAAATTACATACCATCTGTCATCTTTATTGCATAGCTAATCTGCGATCTCATGCAGAATACAAAGGACTTCCTTCTTTAATACCCCAAGCTGTAACCTACTACACCATCAAGATTTCCTTCATATATATAGAATGAGTGTAACTGTGTGTGTATGTGTGTGTGTCCTTGTTTTTATTACCTCGTGATGCCATTTTGTCCCCATAGCTATAGTAAAACATGAAAAACATGCTTTTTGGGGACATTTTTAAGGTTCTTAAAGGTACAGGCATTGTTGGTTAAGTTTAGGGTTAAGGTTAGACATTGCATCTAGTTAAAGTTTAGGTATAAAAGTTACTTTATTGAGGTTAAGGTTCGGGTTAGGTTTAGATAAGGGTTAGGTTTAGATAAGGGTTAGGTTAAGGTTAAGGTTAAGGTTAGGGTTAGGGTAAGGGTTAGGGTTAAGATTAGGGCAAGGGAGCATGGAATTTAGTTTTTCAGGGCTGAGGATATAAAGCCAGTTGCACAGGTGGTTTCATGGTGGCCTGTCATATTGAGACTTGCACTTTGCTATACCTGACTGTAAAGACTATCTGACAGCCAGCAGGGTGAGACAAGTAGTATCGCCAACCGCACTGACTCATGAACACTCGATTAACAGGGAGTGTGTTTGATGTTGAGAGTGACACGTTTTTTGTGTACCAAAACCAACAGAAAATCCACCATATGACCTGTACACGGAGCAAGTCTTTGCCAATAGGTACTGAAATACCAACCCCTCACGTTGCAATGGAGATGCCTGGGCTCTACGTGGGCGGCTGCATGGGTGTTTAGGAGCCTAGGTCAAATATGGAGAATATGAGTGCATGACCTTTGGATTGTAGACATGTCATGTTCCTTTCTGTGCAGCTTCTGTCCACTCCATCATTACAGGCTGATTGATGTAGTGTTGCAGAGATGGCTGTCCTGGCAGGTTCTGCAGAGAAACTCTGAAAGCTCAGTTAGAGTGGCATTGCTTTACTTGGATGTGTACAGATAGTTTCATTGATTTCATGCATTTGAATTCCAGTGCATTCTAAAAGTATTCAGACCCCTTTCACTCTATCCCCCAAAAATGTCCAACTATCCAACTACAAATTTGAAAAAAGATTTTTTGGTTTTGTCATTATTATAGTCTGTGTAAACTGATGAGGCAAACATTCTATTAAATCCATGTTAGAAAGAGGCTGTAACACAGCAAAATATGGAAAGAGGGAAGGGATCTGAATTCTGTATGTACCTGATAAATTGGCACACATTTCACAACATTTTTCCCTTTGACATCATGGGGTGTTGTATGTATATTTATGTCAGTGAATATACTATATACATTATTTCTAAATTGATCAATTATAAATAGTCTATGTCGATAACTCATTTGATTGCATAACCTTTATTTCTACACATCAATTAGTTGGAATCAAGTATTTTACTGAATAGAGATCGATATGTAGCTTTCTGCCAGCAAAAGGGCAATGGCTCACAAGAATAGACACCCTGTTTCTTTGAAACACATCTCTATCTAATCAGTTGCTACCTCTCATATGGGTCCCTTGCCAATAATAGACCTGTTAGCCCCTAGCAATATCCAGTAATCTCATTTTATTTCCCCTCATATAATCTGATGACGGTTACTACCAGGAAACCACAGTGGAAAGAAACTCAAAGCAAAGATAAAGATATGCACTAAAGACACATTTACAAAATACTATATTCATTGGTTAGGTTTTATTTTTTCAAAGGTCAACAAAAACCCATATATATATATATAGGGCCTAATACTGGCTATCAAAAAAGTATTGTTTTGTTGAATACCAGTGATTCCATTGTAAATATAACATGTCTGACATAATCACTAATAGATATGGGGTAAATCAATTTTCAGTGCAGGTCCACAATTGTGAACAATCTACTCAGCATCTCGACTTTAGATAGTTTGCCTTGCCTGGTGGGTTGCTCTAGTTATTGCTAGACAGAAACTCTGTTCACATACAAGTTCTCTTGGGGGGAGAACAAGATCAGCACTGCAATAATGAACAGCTCCAGAAAGACAAACGCTTCCAGTCCAGGAGAAGTGAACCCAGTTCCCTCAATGCAACTGTTCAAATCACCACAAGAGCACCATTGTTTTGCTGCAGCTCCCGTTGCCATGGTGCCTGTGCCAGCCGGTTAAAGCTACGTTTAGCCAGGAAACAACCAACAGAAGCTTGCACGCCACCTTTAGAAGCAGAGCTGTGCAATGGTTCAGTTTATTCGATGAAAGGCCTGCTTGACGGAGAGCTTTGGCAAGCACATTGGAAAATGTGTGGGCCAGCGGGGATGACGTCTGTATAGTTGAGATGAACGACTCGACTTGTACCAAGATTCTTTTCATCACTCCCACTAGTGTCTCTGGCAGTCAATGCTAACACTATAGTGGACCTATAAAATCCAGCTGATGTGTAGCCATAGAGGAGCTAGATTTAAGCAAACAAAGGTTCATTTTTGTTCTGCCTGTGTTTTCAACATCCAATTTATTATGAATGCAACGCTCTCATTATACGAAATTTGTGATTCAAATGGGCTGTGCAGGCCAGGTAATTAACAACAGCTAATTTAATTATCCCCCCAAGCCTCACAGCTGAAGGAAATGCCAAACCCTCCAGCTTTTTTGTGCTGGCATCCACTCTTTTCCATCTTCACTTTCTTTCTTTTTGGTCCACTTCTTTCCTTCCTGTCATATGTCACATCCTATTTAACACAATCTAGAGAACTGTGATCCTCTGCTTCTAGGTTCTTGTGTTCCATCACAGCAGTCTCCGTAGTCGTGGAAGCCCTGTTGTGTAGCAGTGGGATGGATGTTGATTCATTCTGGCTCTCTAGTCATACTGGCTGATTCAGGACGATAGATAAAATCTTGCTCTAGTAGGGGTAGTGTCCGAGACCGGATAGCCAACAGTCTGCCAAGGATTGTGTATATTCAATGAGGCATAACATGGAAGGAAAACGGACCCATTGAAAACATGCCCCACTTGAATTGGCCTACTTTAAAACGAATCCTTCCTTCTTTAAATCAATGATTGGTCAGACGTCACTGGATGGATGAAATCTCTGCTGTAGAACGCTTGATTTCACCTAATTAGTGATTGCTTAGGCCCTTGAACATCTTGTCTCTTCAACCAGATTCAGGACACAGTTACATGAAGTTTCCTTCCATTTCATTTTGTAATGTGTACTTGAAACACTTTCAAAGAGATTGTATATGGTGCTCGTTTGGTTTTTAAGGTTTCAGCTCTAGTTTTAATGACAGCAGATTGGATTGGTAAGCCGTACATCCTATCCCCCATTAAGGCCACTGGCTCCACGGCAGAGAACTACTGATGGTGGAGGAATAAAGAAAAACATAACAGACACGCTGCTTGTAGTCCCCTGAGTGACCACAGAACAGGGACCAGAACTCTCCAGAGACCACTCATTATATTCTGCCTCATTTAAGCCCTTTCACACACAGCAATGGACGCTCAGTCTGTGAAAGGACCGCAACAAGAGAATGTTTTTGGCGTGGCCTGTTTCCTTGTCTCATTAAACTTTAGTCTGAAAAGTATCCTCATGATGCAGGGCTGAGTTACACCCCAAAAATAAATGCTTTTTTTTGCTGCACATTTCAACCAAGCTTTGCATGTCGGGCACGTTGTGTGTCTGACGCTCGACTCACACTGTAACTCTAACAAGCAGTTAACTGGGCACTGCGGCCACAAAACGGCGAAGAAACATTTCCAGTGTGCCTCGTGAATCAAATCAGTAGACAACGCTACCGTTGAGCTGAATTGGACGTTTGCTTCGGGGGCTACAATAAACCAACATTTTCCAGGCGACTCATCAAGCAAGCTGAACCACCTCCACTATACTATGTAGAATAGAGCTGGCTGTCTGTGTGGCTGGCAGCCTGGCCGAAGGCTATATAAGGACAGGAGACCGTTTATCTTATCCACAAAGAGGCCCAGCGCCAGATAGAGCCCTTTAACAGAGCCAGCTGAGGGTTCTGGATTACCATAATCAGATGGGCCAGGCAACTGAGGACCATCCAGACCATGCAGGCTATTATATTGGATGGACTTATCATATCACAGTGATAATCATATTAGTCAGGCCTGCTAGAGATAGGAGGATCTATCAGATGTTTTAACGGATGGTTACATCAGAAAAGGTTAGCACTTCATTTGAACCCTCTTATATAACAGCGTTGTGAGATTGACTTATCGTGTAGTTAATTGAGTACCTCAGATGCTGAGAAATACTCCAACTTGGCTCTGAAACTAAGCTAAAAAAGCATCACGCTTCTGACTTCCCCCGACATGGTGAAACATGCTCCCTATCTCTAGTCATGTATAGCAAACATAGCCCTGCTTAACTTCTGCTGCCCAGAAGTCAAATTGTGATTCCAAAGGCTAAAAGTATTTTCCCTCCAGTAGCCAAGCATTGATTATCACTGCTTTAACACTATAGGAAACTTCTGCATATTTCAACAGGGAGTCTCTGACTGGGGGTGTGAGGAGGTACCCCATATAGGCAGTGGAGAAGCACAAAGGAATGGTTGTAATTTCGATGGTGATGCAGAAGTCTTAAGGAAAGTATTATATAAGCCTTTATTCACTAAGTGCATTCTCCAAATTTGATCTTGTCAAATGATGCCGCTAGCGCTATAGAACAGTGTAAAACCAGATCAGGATGGCTGTTTTTCACCAACATTAAGAAGTACATTCGCTTGTGCGACTCAGTAATCGCTGTGATGTCCTCCCACTTGAAGTTGTGGGAGACTGTGATCCCTAGGTACTTATACAATTCAGCCAAACTGACAGCTGAGCCCTCAGTCTGAAGGAGGAGGTAGAGCATTTTCTGAAATCAACAACAACTTCCACTGTTTGGTCTGTTGTTAAGTTACATGTTATTTTGACTACAACGGTATCTGGTTGACTTCTTGACGCTACGTGGACCAATTGTGTCAGGGAATTGCACTGTAGCTGGAACACAGAGCAGAAAGTACAGTGGCTGTGCGTTACATGAAAACATTCCCGTGCGCTGTTGTTCCTCTACACTGTGTGCCGTCCTTTAGCTAAAGGATTAAATGAGGCAGAAAATAATGAGCGAGCTAGGTCCCTGTTCTGTAGTTACTCAGGAGACTACATGCTGTGTGTCTGTTGATGTGTTTGTCTGTCCCCGATCTACTCTCCTGAGCTCTTGATTGTAGAGCCCCAGCTGCTAACGGGCTGGAATAGGAGACAGGGCCCACTGCTCTGAACTGCTTTCATTAAAAGAAGACGGGAACTTTAAAAAAGATATGAATGAAACCGCATTCCTATTCTCAGGATTGTTTACACATTATACCCCCAAGCCTACCTACACCATGGCCTGAATGAAAAAGAATATTGAATGGGGCTGTGTTCTGCCAAATCACTATAGAAACCTTCCTCACCGTGCAGGAGGTCCTGTGTTTCCATGCCTACTGTACACTAGCCTTCACTACCACAGGAAAGGAAATGCTGATTTCATTGAATGGAGTGTTCCTTGTGGAAGTACAAGCCCATTTCCAAAAATGTTGGGATGCTATAATAAATGCAGTTTTTTACATAGTACAAAGGCAACCTATCAAATGTTGAAACTGAGAAATGTCTTTGTAAAAAAAAAAAAAGCCCATTTTGAATTTGATGCCAGCTAAACATTAAAAAAATGCTGGGACAGGGGCATGTTTACCACTATTGCATCACTTTTTATTTTAACAATACCGTGCATTTGGGAACTGGGAACCAATTGCTGTAGTTTGGAAAGTGCAATGTATTTCGATTCTTGCCTGATACAGGATTTACGCTCAACAACTGTTATGCTCAACAGTTCGGCGTCCTTTGTCGTATATTTCGTTTCATAATGCGCAAAATATTTTTAATGGGTGACAGGCCTGTGCCAGGTTTCCCGACAGCGTAGCACTTACGATGGTTTAACGATACACGTAGCTTTAAGTGGGACTTTGTTACGAGAGATATACGCCAGCTTTGATGCTTGGAATGGAATTATGCGACGAATACCTTTTGAAATATAACCTATTGCATTTCGATAGAGCTCGCTTACTTATTCGAAGCATTTAATATCGTTGGCGATGTTTTGAAGCACTACTTAGGCATAAATAAGAACATGTAAAACACGAAAATTTAGCGAAATGTATGGTGGACGAAACCGTTATTTGCAACCAATGGTGGTGGACTTCAGCCAATCAAAATCATATCTCCGGAAATCGATCACGTGACATCCAATTATTAATTAGCCTATTTCTTGTTTTACGTACGTTTTTCTTGATCGTTACTTGACCAATTTCATTCAATAACATATACATCCAGTTATGCACTTATCTAATTTGTCTGAATAAATTTGTCTAAATAAAAACAGTTTTGATCGTCAGTGGGTGATATATATTAGGCAGCAAGTGAACATTCTGTGAAAGGATCTGAAGGACTTTTACAAGGGCCAAATTGTGATGTCTAGGTGACTGAGTCTGAAGATCTCCAAAACTGCAGCCCTTGAATGGTGTTTCCAGTCTGCAGTGGTCAGTACCTATCAAAAGAAGTCCAAGGATGCAAAAGCGGTGAACCGGCAACAGGGTCATGGACGGCCAAGGCTTACTGATGTACGTGGGGAGGGAAGGCTCGTGTGTGTGGTCTGATCTATCAGATGGGCTAATTTTGCTCAAATTGCTGGAAAAGTGAATTCTGATACTGATAGAAAGGTGTCAGAACATACAATGCATTGCAGTTTGTTGCGTATGGGTCGACGTGGCAGAATATCAGTCTGATGAATCATATTTTCCCTTTCATCACATGGATGGCCAGTACATCACCTGTTTTGGGCCATGTTCTGCTTGGAAACCTTGGGTCCTGCTATTCATGTGGATGTCACTTTGACACGTACCACTTACCTAAGCACTGGTGCAGACCATGTGCACCCTTTCATGGCAACGATATTCCCTGATGGCATTGGCCACTTTCAGCAGGAGGCCCTGCCACAAAGCAGAAATGGTTCAGGAATGGTTTGAGGATCACAACAATCTGTGGGATGTGCTGGACAAACAAGTCTGATTCATGGGAGGCCCCACCTCACAGCTTACAGGAATTAAAGGATCTGCTGCTAACGTCTTGGTGCCAGATACCACAGCACACCTTCAGAGGTCTAGTGGAGTCCATGCCTCAAAGGGTCAAGGCTGTTTTGGCAGCAAAAGGGGGACCTACACAGTATTAGGCAGGTGGTCATAATGTTATGACTAATCAGTGTATGTTGTCCAAGAGAAAAAATCAGGATGTTAGAACTTATTAGAGTTGGCTGAAATGTATATAGTTATTTGTTAATATTTAGAATGTTCTAATTTGATTCATTGGAATTGCCATAAGCTACTCTTACTGGGGTCCATAACAGGAATAAAACCACAACAGGAAGAAATGATATAGTGTACTCTACATTGTACATACAGTATTAATTCATAATATAATAAAAACAAATTGAATTTTTATCAGGTTTTCTTTTTTGTTAGTTTTTAGTTACCTCAGGTGACACAGTTGCAAGGTTCCCTTTAATACACTGTATTAGCCAACTCATTCTGGACCTGGGGACTGAGAAGAGATCTCTGTTTAATGTTATATCAAAATTCTGTCAGAATTCCGTGCCAACAGACAGTTGGATACTTCCACAGACTAACACCTCCCTAGACCAATATTGATGTAGTCAATTTTTCACCTTTGTGCCAGGTGAGACAGACATTTCTACTATTTAGGACCTCTTCCCAGACATGTTTACCAGCCAGGAACACCATAATGCCTCTTCTTTCCATGCATTGGCCGTTTCCCCCCCTTGCCCTTAAAGGGAAAGTTCACCTCAGTGTGGCTATCCTTTAGCCATGAACATGTTCCTTGAGAAATGCATATAGATTTCTGTTTAATCGTAGGGATTTCCGAACAGATGCCATCAGGTATGGACTCAGCTCAACTTTATGCCACATTTAAAGCAGGAAAAACTGGGTTGTAAACAACTGGGGGCCACATAGGAGACAGCCTATAAGAACAGGTTAGTTGTGAGGAGCTAGCAGGGCTGTCAATGTCAACCCACATGCTGTCACAGTCTGACATGAAGGCTAGTAAGATCTGAAACCTGACAAATCTGGACACTGTGACACAAAAACTCAAGCTCGGGGGTTGTGATCTTTTGATGGTTTTCTTTCCTCTTGGACTGATGTTTCTACTCAAGACAGACAGGATATGAATAGCCTAAGTTTAGCAGTCAGCTGCAGCTTCTTATTTTGTTAAGCCTGGTTGTAGCTTTTAGCCCTCAACACACAGCCCTGTAGATAATGTCGCTTTTCATAAATGTACATGGTTTCCGATGTTGCCAAAAGGTTGGTCCTTTCAGTTTTTCTACAGCATGACCTTGAATTAGCAGACAATTCTTATAGTTGTCTTTGTGTGAGTAACGTTCACAAAAAACATATGATTTATTCTTCTTGTCCCTCTTTGGGTTGGG
>JACXGJ010001764.1:24931-76764 GCA_016801105.1 Esox niger
ACACACACACACACACACACACACACACACACACACACACACACACACACACACACACACACACACACACACACACACACACACACACACACACACACACACACACACACTTTGAAAAGCTGTGACAGTGAACAACTACTTGGTGTTGGTTTTGACAGCATACTGACAAAGCAGAGCCCATGGTTTAAACCTGAGTAAAACATTTTGAGACTCTCCAGAAAGGATAGGAAAGTAATGACCTGAAGATCTGTTGATGCACTGTTTCTCCTGGCAAGTCTCCAAGTTACACTGACCTCTGCTGTACCAAATGTAAAAAAGTACACGGAAACGTGGAAGGACACACGCACACAAACAAAAACCAAGGGACACCAATGTGGGACCTGACTGAGAGTTTATTTATATTACTGTTAAAAACATGTATAAAATTGGTCTTGTTCCAGAAACAAGGCACGCAATGTCAATGTCTTGGTTCATCATCACGATCTCAGTGTTTTAGTATCAAGCATTCCCTATATAAAAACACATCCACATATTACAGAAGTTAAAATTCCGAGCAGCAAGACAACCATGCAAAAAAACTTGAGCGATGCAAACTGGATGCTTTCTAGTAGTAAGTCTCCCTCTCCACCCAACCTGGAATAGATGATAGAAGAGCATTTAGAGATCACAGTTAAAGTAACCTTAAGTAAAACGGTGGACACAACACTTCAAAACTGCTAACGATTAGTGCATAGTTGAGATCACCCAGGAACACAGTCGGTTTAACCAATCAACAGCAATGATTTTAAAAACACGTTCACATAAGCAGTTGTCAGTGCTGTCGATGATACTCCCAAATGTATACATATCCATTGTCTTCCACCAGTGCAGGACCAACATTTTGCTGTTCCTTATAGATTTATAGGTGTTTGCCAGATATCTAGATACCATAACACACAAACTTACAATCATCGTGAGAACAAGCTCTCCGAGCCAAATGGAATAAGGACAAGTACAGCAGATAACCAAGTAATAACTGAAAGGATTTAGCCTCACCTCCTGGGCTGCGTCGGATGATCAGCTTTCGGATTTCATCATAAACAAAGATGAGGAGAGAGTACGGGAAGGCGCAGAACCACCAGTTGGGTCTAAGGAGAAAAGAAAACACAAGATAAGACAAAAATAACAGATCAAGGCCCATTTTTCGGATTGCAGTGGAACTTAACCTTACAATAATTTAACAATGCATCTTTCCTATAATGTCCAATGGACTCCTAGGCGTAAATACTGATGCATCCAAAGATCTCAGTTTGGGTATTTCCATTAGCATCTTATCCTAATGTTCAAATCATTTCACAATACCGATGATGACCATTCCTAGAGAGGCCTCACCAACTACAACCCATAGATGTAGACATTCCTCGATGGTGTATAGGACACAGGATTGAGGCTGTATTTCATAGTAGCAATTCCCGATCCCTGAGTTTTTGTGCGGGTCAAATATCAAGACTTATCCTCTGATGCACATCTCAACAAGCCATTCGTTATCTCAGGTCACTCGCTCAACCAGGAAATATTCATTGCAACCCACACGCTCGGAGGTGTATGCGCTCTCCGGCCAACAGCCACGGTTGGGATTTTAAATGCCTGACAACCTACTCATTAATCCTGGATGGCGATGAGTCGATCCGCATGCACGCCATTGCAAGTATTTGAACAACTACTCGCATTGACTCAACTGCACGGAAAGGCAGTGACTTAGATCGTTAGGCTGTTCGGTAGCTGTTGAATTGTATTTTATCCTTATTGTTACTGATAAAAACAATGTTTAAATGTGTTTGCATTAAAAGTTAGTCACAGAGTGACAGACAAACCATTGTGTTGAAGCACAGAATGCGGTTTCTCTTAGCCCTGAACCCTTGAATTTTAAGCAATTCAAAGTTGCCATAAAACTGTACATAAATAGAAAAACATCAAATGCTTTCAATTGTGGAAAGTGAGAGGAAGTGAAACTCAGCGAAGGGTATTTACTTACTTGAGTGGGTACATTCTGAGGGCGATGCCCATTCCAGGGCAGTAAGACAGGAAGGCAGCCAGGGCTGTCTCCTCAAACAGGCCGAAGATGAGAATCTTGTTCCTGATGTCAAAAGACATGGCGTGTGTTAAGAGATACAATTCATTAAAAAAATATAAATATACAGCTTATATTTATACAGCTTCAACAAAAAAAAAACAGATATAATTTTTTTTTATAATCAAGATTGTACTTGCCTCATTCCCTGTTGGAAGACGGAGTTTCTCCTGGTCTTACAGATGATCAAATCAGCCCATTGTACAACAACTATACTGGCAAAGAATGCTGTGTGGCAGGTGAACTCCACAATCTTTCTCTGTTCATAAGTCTGAGGGAAACAACACACAAAATAAACGATACAGTTTGATAACGACATCTAGAATAATCCAAATTAACAAGGCTTGGAAAAGTGTCTGCCTACTGACCCACTGCTGCCCATAGCTGTCCTCCAGGTCATTGCAAAATTTGTTGTCCCACTCCACACGAATGCCTAGCAGTTTGGAGGGTAAGAACCCGTTCTCAGCAAGGATCACAAAGTATGTGAAGAACCCTGCCAAAGCCTGGATCATACCTGTATAGAGATGGAGACCGATTTATATTAGTACTCTTTCAAGCACTCCATCTTCAGTTTCTCCACAGCAGGGATTCCCAAAGAGAAAGAAACCCAAAAGATATAGCAGGTCAACTTTTTGTGGTTAAAGTGGATTTTTAGGGAAATAAAAATTCACATTTAAGTAATCAACAGAGGATGAGAAGATTATGACACAGACACAGACACAGACACAGACACAGACACAGACACAGACACAGACACAGACACAGACACAGACACAGACACAGACACAGACACACACACACACACACACACACACACACACACACACACACACACACACACACACACACACACACACACACACACACACACAAAAATGAAGAGACCCCCAAATTTTATTATATCAGCATCCCTACATTTATGGCAGCCATTCCATTCCAGAATCTTAAATTCCAACACAGGCACACCTCATTTTACTTAATGAGATACTGAATAGATGATTACCTGATCCAAATCTAATTTAACAATGAAAAGTATAAAGCGTCAGGTTGCTTCCATCCTGAACATTTCAGACGACGATTCATTAGAACAAAGTCAAGCAACAGACACTGGGGACAACAAAGCTAGACTGGCAGGGGACGAAAACGACTGTCCACTGACTGAGATGACCTTCAACTCATTCGAATGTCACTCAACCGTAGGATGACAGCAAGTGACCTATGCCACCTGATGTCAGAATAATGGCAAACAGCAGCTGGTGTGATGTGCACAGCGAGGACGGTTTGGAACAGGCTCCCAGGGGCAGGGCACAAGTCATGCTAAGCTAGAAAAAAGCCCTCCATCAATGAGAAGCAAAGAAGAGCCAGGCTGAAGATTGCAAAAGACCATTAGGATTGGACTGTAGAGGAATGGAGTAAGGTCATCTTATCTGACGAGACACATTTTACGCTTGGCCCAACACCTGGTCGTCTTATGGTTAGACAGAGACCGGGCAAGGCCTACAAGCTAGTGTCTCGAAATTTGGTGGAGGATCGGTGATGACCTAGGGATACTTTAGAAAGGCTTTAATCGGGCACATTTGTCTTTGTGAAGGACGCATGAATCAAGCCAAGTACAAGGTTATCCTGGAAGAACACCTGCTTCCTTATGCTCTGACAATGTTCCTCAACTCTGAGAATTGGCTTTTCTAGCAGGAATATGCTCCATGCCACAAAGCCAGGTCAATCAAGGTGTGGATAGAAGACCACCAGATAAAGTACCTGTCATGGCCAGCCCAGTCTCCAGACCTGAACCCCATTGAAAACCTCTGGAAGTTTATCAAGAGGAAGATGGGTGGTCACAAGCCTTCAAACAAAGCTAAGCTACTTGAATTTTTGTGCCAGGAGTGGCACAAAACAACAATGGGACAGATTGGTGGAGAGCATGCCAAGAAGCATTAAAAATCAAGGTTATTCCGCCTAATATTGATATCTGAACTCTTCTTAAGTTTAAACCGTAGTATTTTGTTGTCTAAAAATTAATATGAATTTGTTTTCTTTGCATTATTTGAGGTCTGAAAACAATTCATCTTTTTTGGTTACGGTGACCAGTTGTAGTTTTCTACAAACAAATACTCTAAATGACAATATTTATATTTGGATTTTGGGACTAATGTTGTCAGCAGTTGATGGAATAAAAACATTTACTCAAACACATATCTATGAATAGTAAAACCAGAGAAACTGATAATTTTGCAGTGCTCTCTTAATTTTTTCCAGTGCTATATTTAGAAAATAGCAAATGCTGTCCATATTACCATTTCCTCTATGGGAAAGTCAAACATGTATAAACTTCTGGGTTAAATCTATTTTTATCTCTACCACTAAAGTAGGAAACTCTTGAGCCAGGGACGACATCATTCAGGGACCTGTTCTCCTATCACCAGTTAGGCTATTTCTGGTGCATGCCCCACTCCGGCTCCCAAAACTACTCACCCAACTGAAGAAGAGTCTAGGAAAATGCACTCAAATTGTCTTAGTGAACTGTGAACTTACCAATTTGACCGTAAGCTATGCTGATGAGCCTTTCATTGACCAGTTTGTCTGTTTTGGAGTTTCTGGGCTGTCTTTTCATTATGTCGCTTTCAGCAGCTTCATAGGCCAGGGAGATTGCAGGGACCTTGAAATTTGAGGAAAATTTAAAGAATTGGAATAAAAAATAAAAAAAACTGACAAATTAAAAAATTACAAATGCTAAATCACAAAAGCCTCACCATGTCAGTTCCCAGGTCGATGCAGAGGATGGTAACGGTTCCTAGGGGCAGTGGAATGTTGGCTATGATGAAGAGGAGGAAGGGTGTGATTTCTGGAATGTTACTGGTCAGGGTGTAGGCGATGGACTTCTTCAAGTTGTCAAAGATCAGGCGGCCTAAGAAAGGTATATCATGTAACTACAAGTCATTTAAAAATGCACAGAATGAAACAAATTTACTGGGATGCTGCTTCCACCTTCTTCAACACCGGTAACGATTGATGCAAAGTTGTCGTCCAGGAGGATCATGTCAGCTGCCTGCTTGGAAACATCAGATCCAGAGATTCCCATAGCAACACCAATGTCGGCCTTCTTTAGGGCAGGAGAATCATTCACTCCATCACCGGTCACAGCCACAATGGCCCCCTGTGGATGAGGAGGAGGGGTGTTTCACTACACATCTTCTAAGGAGAGCAAGAGTCCTGAGAGTTAGCTGGTAAACGCATTTTAATTTTAAAGGAATTTCTCAAGGCTCAGTTTTCCTTGGGTCTTTAAATTCAGCAAATTATTACCTGGCGCTGGCAGCCCTCCACAATAATCAGTTTCTGCTGAGGAGAGGTTCTGGCAAATACGATCTCGGTGTGATATTTCAGGATGTCGTCCAACTGTTCAGCTGTCAGGTCCTTGAGGTCACCACCATGGACCACACAGGCCTTGGCATCCCTTGAAAAACGAACCATCTTTTTTTAAATTGACACAGGAAATCCCATTGAGATCAAGATATTTTTAAGCCGTATAGGAGCTCATGAGAAGAACCTGACATTCAACCGTGAAGAGCTGTAAAACTAAAGAGGAACTAAAGATTTTCAAATCATTGTTTCAACAGAAAGTGAATATCCTTCGTACTGAAATAAATGATTAACCTGCAGTAAAAAGGTTTAATATGGGCTATGATAGGACCAGAGTTTAGCAAATCCGGTCAAATGCTTAAAAAAACATCTGGAATCTGGTTTTGGCTTGAGGACAAGACCCCTGTCAAACGATAGCAACCATGTACTGTAGATGTACTTGTTCATATTACTCATATTTCAAAGATAACAGACAAAGAGAAAGCAACTTGATTGGACAATGCAACTTACAGCTGAGCTTGCATTATGTAGGTTTACTGTACATTGTTATTTTTCCCTATCCAACAGTAAGCCTGAGAATAT
Organism: Esox niger; assembly: GCA_016801105.1. Classification (NCBI taxonomy): domain Eukaryota; kingdom Metazoa; phylum Chordata; class Actinopteri; order Esociformes; family Esocidae; genus Esox; species Esox niger. The sequence goes on from JACXGJ010001764.1 coordinate 30,981, forward strand.
AAAATGTTAGCCATTGTTAATTAAATTCCAGATTTTTTTCCCACAATTTTGGGGGTATTTTTACATGTGATATGTTAGCACTCCTGCAAAAAAAATAGTCTACAGCTGAGAAAATATTTTAATCCTTGTGTCGTTTTCAGTCCTGCAATTTCTATGAATCTGATTGGTGGACAAGCACAGTCCGAACAAAACTTGTAGTAGCTCTCTAATGTGATGGACCACTAAAGTAATGAGGCAAATATCAATAAAATAAACTAGCAGTAATTTAAAATTTTGTGAGAAAGTATTTTATTGTACTAAATGAAATGTTTTGGGTTGCTGTGATGCTACCGATTTTCTAGCAGCTCTGACTCGTGTATTACCTGGGGTTAACTTCATTGACAGGAATGTTCAGACGAGCAGCGATGTCCTCAACAGTCTCGTTGCCCTCAGAGATGATGCCCACACCCTTTGCAATGGCCTTGGCAGTGATGGGATGATCACCAGTTACCATGATAACCTAATTGTAGGACGGTAGTGCTCTGAATTAGTGGCCTGAACAATGAGGCAGTTCTGAATGTTTTGAGTTTATTATGATATGGTCATACCTTGATTCCAGCACTCCTGCACTTGCCAACAGCATCAGGTACAGCTGCCCGAGGTGGGTCAATCATGGACATTAGGCCAACAAAGCACAGGTTCTCAGTGGGGAAGTTCACCTCTTCACAATCAAACTCAAAGCCTTCTGCAAACTGGTCGTCAGGGAGATGGAAATGACAGAAACCTAGAAGGACAAAAAGAAAATAACAAATTTAAGAAAAAATTTAAGAAAGCAGATAATTTGGCCCTACAGGTGGAATAATGAGAAAGACATTGGTAAGTGAGGAGTTCCTCTTACCCAGCACTCTTTCTCCCAGACCACCCAGTTCCATGTAGGCGTTCTGGAAGGCGTCTTTCATCTCATCATCCAGGGGCTGTTCTTTTCCCTGGATCAGGATGGTGGAGCAGCGGTCCAGGATCCTCTCAGGGGCTCCCTTCATCACCAGCAGGTGTTTGGACTCTCCCTCATTTTTGTTTTGGTGAACGGAGAGCTTCGGGATACATAATACAGGGGTAGCCATTTCAAAAACCGATTACCTAACAGGCACAACCATTTTGATCTGTACCCAAAGGAATGGCTTGGACTTGACTGTCGAGTGCATTTGACCTATTTAATGCCATTTACCTACCTGGTATTTGTTGGTGGAGTTGAAGGGGATCTCCGTGACCTTGTTGTACTGGTCCCTCATTCCTTGCACAGACCCACAGCACAGCTCAATACACTTCAGCAGGGCAGACTCTGAGGCATCACCAGCCACATCTCTCTGAGGGCAAAACCAAGAGGACGTTAACGGGATGCGGAATGCCGCCAGCACACATCTCACACACTATAGTTTATGCAGACCTGATTCATCGTTGCAAGCCCCAGGACAATACAATTCCTTCCATCAATTTAACCAGATGTTATGACATTTTATTCTCCGTAGATCTGTCAGGCTGAAAGACCTCGTCTCCTTACCCGCACCCTTGTTTAAACTTTGATAGAGTCGTTGAAAATAACCACAAGGGATAAAATACGGTAATTGCAGCTAGTCCAAGGTGACAAACTAAGGGGGGATTAACAGAGAGTGGAACTAAGAAGTAGTTCAGCAAAATGAGACACGGAATGATATGACACACTAGGTGACAGGGATGCCCCAGGGAAAGGGGTGGAATTACATAAGGAGAAAAACAACCCAGCTGCGTAGTAAATAGCTCACAGCAAGATAACTGAAACTAAACTTTTCAGCAGTTTTACATGTGTATGTGGTTGTCAATTCCCTTCAGGGAAATTGAACATAAAAATAAAACTGTCACTCACCTTGAGGATAGGAACATTGCTCTGTTCTGCCAGGAAGACGGCACGGTTACACAGGCCAGCGACTCTTGCCAGGGCAGCCCAGGTAGAAGAACTCCTGTCGAAGGAAGTACCACTCTGGTTCTCTGTGGTGTCGGCCTCATGGATCTGGTTGTCGAACCACATGTGAGCCACGGTCATCCTGTTCTGGGTCAGGGTTCCGGTCTTGTCAGAGCAGATGGTGGAGGTGGAGCCCAGGGTCTCCACAGCTTCAAGATTCTTCACCAGGCAGTTCTTCTTGGCCATCCGCTTGGCAGTCAGAGTCAGACAGACCTATGGAGAACAGGCAAAAGTCACTCAACAGGCCGGTCTAACACAAATGAACATCTGTTTTGTGTTTGACTAAAGCGCAACTGCAAAGCCAGTACTCACTGTTACAGTGGCCAGGAGACCCTCAGGCACGTTGGCGACAATGATGCCGATGAGGAAGATCACAGCCTCCAGCCAAGAGTATCCCAGGATGAGGGAGAGAACAAAGAAAGACATGCCCAAGAAGACAGCAACACCGGTGATGATGTGGATGAAGTGCTCGATCTCAATTGAGATGGGGGTACGTCCGACTTCCAGGCCCGAGGCAAGGGTAGCAATACGACCCATGACAGTGCGGTCACCAGTGTTGATGACGATACCTCTGGCAGTTCCTGCAGATGTGTACATTCAGATGTATTTACTGCTCGCAGAAACAGTGGAAGTACTACATACGGCTACTGGAGTTCATCAAACCTTGCCCAATCTTTTGTTTTCGTTCCTTGGGTTTTGTTTCTTGTCTGAGCAACTAAAGTACCTTCAACGCAGTTGGTTGAGAAGAAGGCAATGTTCCGGGTTTCCAGGGGGTTGTCATTGGAGAAATCCGGTGTACGAGTCTGGGGCTCGGATTCACCAGTGAGGGAGGAGTTGTCCACCTGAGTGGGTAGAGGGATTAACATTAATACAATAACTGATGGCACAGATGTGGGAGTGATGTGACATTGGGATTAAGAGGATTATGATATACCAACCTTGCAGCCGCTGGCGGAGATGATACGCAAGTCAGCTGGGATCCGGTCTCCTCCCTTCACCTCCACTAGATCTCCGACCACCACTTCTTGAGCGTTGATGTTCTTCTTCTCACCGTCACGTACAACTAGGGCTTGCTACAACGCAGACAAGAACATTAATATTTCTAGACGTAACAGAAATAAACACTCGAAGAAGGTTCTCAAAATAGACAACACCTGCGGGACCAGGTTCTTGAATGAGTCCATAATCTTTGAACTCTTGGCCTCTTGGTAGTAGGAGAAACAGCCAGTGACAATGACAACAGCCGAGAGCACGACACCCAAGTACAACTGTGGGACAAAGATTAAGTAAAATTTAGGGAACATCCCCCTAACAAACGAGTACAGAACAATTGAAAACCCACCCAGCCTCTCTAATACATCTGCTTCCAATTCTCCGATAATGCCGGTGGAATTAACATTCCATAATTGGGTTCTTACGTTATCATTAGCCGGCTCATCCTCCATCGCTGCCTGGATTCCGTAGGCCAGGAAGCAGAGGAGAGCGCCAGTCCACAGCAACATGGAGAACCCGCCAAACATCTGCTTGCAGAACTTCACCCACTCAGGGGTAGTGGGAGGAGGGGTAAGGGAATTGGGGCCATCACGGGCAAGGTTCTCTGCAGCTTTAGCACTAGATAACCCCTGAGAAAAAACAAATGTAATGTGTTTATTGTAACTAGGATACCTTCAAACCAATTTTTAAGGTTAAACAACTGACTACCATGTTTAAAAAACAAAAATCTAGTATATTTCTATATTTGTACATATATACATTTCCCTTCGTCTAGAGATTCCATTTTGCTTTACACGATAATGGACGGAAGCACATTGTCAACATAATAATAACTTTCCGCAAGATCTGTCAGTTGCCAAGTCATAACTTGGTCATAAATTTCCAGTACGGCAAAAACCAGGAAACAAATCAATGTGGCTCTGGAGAAAGTCTGTACTGGCAGTTGCCAGGCAACTCACTGCAAACAGTAAAAACAGGGCCATCTCCTCTACTGGGATTGAATGTATCCAAAATCTGGGCTGAGGTGATGCGAGCCTGCTGTCTGTGAATTATTCAAAAGGGCCGCTGCGCTCCCAAGTTTGGAGGCGGTAATCTTCCATTCCCATTGATCTCCATGTCATGAATGAGAGAATTTGCATGAATGTAAATAGGAGATATTCTCTTATTTTCTCCTCTTTGATCACCATTGGATACTTTTTATCACCAATTCTTGTTATCAAAATCCAATTGAACTTAATCACTCATTGGTATAGAATTTGACATTACTATCTGGAGCTAAACGAATTCAAGAGACTGAAATTAAAATGCACTCCAGCTGTAAGGGGACGTTAAGACAATGCCCAATCAAACTGAGTGAGCCACTCAAAACAGTTAGAATCTTTTAATCATGATAATGATGAATATGAGGGACAACAACATAAATATATAAAATAATAATGACGCTCTGGTCATCTACATTACAATTTTGTAAAATGTTTGATACCATATTAGATTAACTAGATCCATTATTTACCCATTCAAAATTCTCACCTGACATGTTGTAAAGTTTTTGTTCCAATATTTTCAATAATGTGACAGGCACTGATGGTTGTTAGTTTCCTCACATTAACATTAAATAAACACTTGTCTAATTTATTCAAAAACTAGAAATTACAGCAGGCATCAACCCAGCAACCCCTGCAACATTTTAGGACGTCGTCATGACCCCTGGGAGAGTGTTGTCTAATTTGGTTCCAAGAAGTCTTCAAGGACATTTTCAGGACATTCTCTGTGGATATTATGCCAAAGTCCACAGGTGATTTTATCTAGTTCCAGGTATGTTTTGGGGATAATTGTAGGAAGTTCCTAAGATGTCGTTTCAAAGGGCCACCTGTCTCTTACCTGGCATGTTCCTGAATGGTGAACAACTGAGCCATTCCAAACTGGGTGACTTTCGGTATTGTCAATACAAAGCACACAAACACTGCTTTTAAGAGAGGTGACATTTCTACATAATTTAATACATTTTGTATGCTTTATAAAGAAATAAACATGCTTATCATGCCTTCACCGGAGATTTCAACTCAACCTCTTGGTTTAACCGTATGGTAATATTGCCGCTACGTCACAGATTCAGTTTCAATGACAAATTTCTCTTGTATTGCTACACTTTGCCCTTCAAATGTAAGTTCAGATCTCTGAAAAACTATTATATTTATAATTTCTCTTAAGATCAGAATAATATGCCCCACCAACATAATATATTATATTTGAGAGAAAATGGCCATCATGGGTAAATAATGTGCAGGAAATTGTAACTTTTGTTACATTAAACAGTCAGTACTGTGATCATGTCAAAAACAATCCTATTGTACTTGATAAAGATTTTTTATTTTCTTTGTATCTGAACAGCATACCACCTAAAACCCCCATATCATTGAATTTAAGTACTTCTAAAATGGTTTGGAACACCTGGGGCAATGACCTGATAAAAACCTGTCACAAGAATGGGGAAGTCCCAAGAACATACCAGGAACTAGGCAGAACCTCCAAGGGACCATGACAAAACATTCAAAGAACAAAGAATGATTGCTTTCTGGGACTTCACAACCTCCGAGTGACTATACCACAAATTTACTGGAACATTTTGAAACCATACAATTTCCCCTTGATAACATTGTGGTTAGATCAAGACACCTGCTGACAACGCTTCATAAAGTGTCTTCTCTCTCATTCTTACCCGTAAAAGTCGGAATACAATTTTAATGTTCAGCAAAACTATGTTTCTATTTAGGGGGTAAATTAAATCATTTTGGAGCACCAGACTTACCCTGCTCAGGTCAGTGCCATATTTGCGGTTGAGCTCATCTAGGGTCAATTTATGGTCATCCTATGGGACAGAGATAAGAGACATTTCATATTGCACTGTACTGGATCTTTGCACTTACTCGTTCACTATTGGACACTAATAACTACTTAAGGTTATCATGTTTACTCAAGATTGCCGTCTTCAACCTTGACACCAAGTCAATGACACCAACACGAGTTAACAGGTCTGGCAGTTCACAGTAGTTTGCAGGTCTTGAAAGATTAAATGTGAGAGAGGCTGACTCACCAGATCGACTTCCTTCTTCAGCTCATCCATGTCCCGTTCCTTCTTCATGGCCTTGGCGTTCTTCTTCTTGCCTCCCTGTTCAGAGGTCGCTGCCAGTTCATACTGTTCCCGTCCTTCCTATTGAGAGAGTGAGAGAGACGGGTTGAGATAAAAACAAATCTCACCTAAGTGTATGCTTTCAGGAGGCCACTTTTGAAACAAGTCATTTCAAAAGCACCGTTATATTTACCAAAAGGCCTCTAATCTCAGTTACATTTACATGTTTTCATTTTAGTAGTATAGCATACTCTTATCCAAAGAGACATGAAGAAGTGAAAATACATTTATTGTATACTGGTCCCCCTATGGCATCAGCAGTTTTTATACAGATTCCCTGCCAAAAAACTATAATAATAATAATTATGTTGGACTCTACACAGGATCAGAGTGGTTAACCCTGTACTTGATGTTGCACTCAGGAGTGCAATTTCAGCCAGCAATGTGAAAGTGATATTCATGAACCAAAATTATCCCTATTTTTGTGCACAACGTTCCAGCTGTTCATTTTTATTTTGAGATATTCGTAACAGTTCACACAAACCTGATGTAGATCTAAGGATACATCGTCTCACGCTGTCACCACTAGCCATAAGCTCTGGACATGCTCATTTATCTTTCCCTAAATCACCCTGCTTTAGTAACGTTAAGTGCTTTTCTCTTTGGAAGCCTACTTCAAAATTAAAATGGTAGTCTGCATAAACACAAAAGCAGATGGGGTGTTTGTTTTAAACAAAACAAGTAAGAGTGATATGGAGCAGCAGTTTTTGCCTATGAGTGTGTGGACCGATTGTTGGTGGAGCGGGAAAACGCACAGTGAATGGTTGGAGTGGAGCCCAGGGACCACTCAGTCCTGCTGACATACTCTAGTTCAATGCACCGAGGAAATACAGTCCCTATCTGTGGTACCATCTAAGTTTGTCTGGGATGTTAGCACAGCATTGTGCTTCTGGACATTGTTCCGGTTAACATTGACAAAACAAATGTGACTTAAGCAAGGTGAATGTCCAGAGGGTTATTCCAGAAGACTGTCTCAACAAATTCAAGGTTTACTTGAACATATCTGGCTCCTCTGAAACAAGATGAGGGAGTCTGTTTGTTTTTGGTTCCAAAATGGCTTATTCTCATGTAAATACTTAGACTAGGGCACAATCATTTAGTTGTGTGCGCAACAGCAAATTATTGTTTCTGCCTGCGATGTTCATGTACATGTTCACGCCAAAATAGTTCCTATGAAGTTCTTAAATTAATTCTCATTTGCTGCCAGGATCGCTTTGCCATCATGGGGTTAATACTACAGAAAGTTTGTTGTCATGAAAAGCAATTCATGAATTTAATATATATTGGCTGTGCTATGGGCCTAACATTGCAATTGTGACACATTCTAGGCTACAAATTTACCTTCAGGTATTTTTCAGCTAGACTTCCAAACTTGCTTTTTGGGCAGCAATGCCCGAACTTACAATTATTACACAGGAGAAATCACAAGCAAAACACAAAATGTATATAGTCAAAACCACGTTGGGTTACATTGGAAATATACAGGTTGAGAAACTTGGTAAAATAATTGATTGTGTGGAAAAACTAAGTAAAAGGATCTCAAAAAAGTATCTATTCATGATCCAGTATTTCATTTTATTTTTACGCACAGGCACAATTTAGACTTAAAATGTTTATTCATTTTTTTCTTCAAAAGGGACAGGCAATGGTTGGGGAAGACTCTTGATTGGTGGATGGATCCAAAAACCCTAAGCTGAAGTTTGCTGAAGTTCTGGTTTGACAGTGATGGCTCATACCCCTCCACTATTGCAGCAATCACTATTATAACCTGTCAAACACCAGTGAGAGTATTCCTGACTTGTCACTACTCAGCAGCGGAACATTCTGAACCTAGAAACGGCAATGGCCGGAAGTTCAGGATGAACGCCGAACATCAGGTCACATGGCTCAGCTCTACCAATAACCAGACTTGAGAGGAGGGGTGGGGCACAGGGTCATTTCAACATATTTTGTGGTAATCCGGGAACACCGCAAAATGTGGCTTTTTACGTCACAACACGGCGCCCGCTTAGGGGCGACATTAACTGGACACTTGGCATGCGTACACACACTCCTCGTTGGCTTTCTGTAGTCTCCCATTGTGAGACGTTTATGCAAACAGCGTACAGTTTACTCAACCTCTCTATTAACAACCTGTCACTTCTGTGGAAGCGGAAAAACTGTAAACTGTCACAGAGTGAAAGGGGGAGGAGCGGTCACAACAGCATACCAGCCTGGAGCAGCAACAGGAGAACACACAGTACCAGATAGACATCGGTCAGGCAGTTAGCCATCATACATTACTCAGGATCAGCTGGCTGTCAAGGAAAGTGCTTGACATGCTCCTCCTGTAATAGCCCTCTGGGGTTACACAAAAGCAGCTTCACTCTAAGCATGGCTGTTCCTAGTTGAGAACCTGATCGCCAAGTCCCAGGGGTTTGACTGACTATCAAACGCTTTGCTTCTTTGTTGTTTGTATCCAGCATCAGGGATCCCACCCATTTCTTTTCTGTGGAACAGTAACGGGTCGGAAAGACATGTCCGGCTGTCCTCTACAGGGCCCTCTCAAGGAATCTGTTTTTGCCCTCCCCTGTGGTCTTTTCATTAGTTGACAGGCACATTGACTGGCACTTCTTGGGAATACACCTTTCCCCTCATTGGGGTAGCCACACCATAGAGAGTTCCCATATCTTGTACAGATCACTTATAACCACTACAAAGCAGGAATGGAGGAAGTACTACTCATTTCACAGAAACTTAACAGGAAGCTACTCCAGAGAATGTCCGGAAGAGTGATCGCGCACAAAGGAACCCAATGAGTGTTTCTAGCACGGTGCCTAGGCCTCACCAATACAGTTATGGAAAGTGGGTGGGCGATGAGGATATTTCGAATGACTTAGTTCTGGACACAAGCCGCGCAGTCACAGAATTCATTCAGACCCTCTTAGGAAAACACTTAAGATACCAGACTTACCGCATTCTTATGTGGGATTACGGTAAAGACTGGGGCTTATAGCTACAAAATTTGTTAACTAAATACCGTATCTACAACTTTCCCCAGAGAAAAATATTCCCCTAAGTATTTCTTTGATCATGAAGTGTCATTTAGCCTTCTACCGTAATGTAGAGAGCACCCCAATTACAGACAGCTTCTAATACGGCAGGACAGAAACACATTGAAACAGATCGGCCATGTATGAAAAACATTGACAACCATAGAAAATTCTCTGTAGAACTACACGACATGGCTGGCACAGCTTCTACCTCCAAGCCCTAAGTTTGTTAAAGGAGACTGACAAATTGCTACCAGGCTGTCTCGATTAGTCTTCCTCTGCATTTCCCCGTTGTTGTCGTCTACAAGCACAGACTAGACTCTCTCTACAAACACACGTTGTTGCTGGTACTGTCCAAAGATGAATGACCTGGTACCACCTGGACATGGTTCTGATGCGCCACAGAAAAACCACCATTATTTTCCTATTCAGATGATCTATTGGTTTATCTAAAACATTGGATCTCAAAATGCACAACGCCGGCGCATTCAGACACAGTGAACATTTTGGTTTCACTGTCCAAATGATGTACATACAACCACACAGGTATACTGCGACGCTCGCTATGGCTGCGTGTGGCAAGGGTTGGGAGTAGATGAAGTCGATCCATTGGTGAGAAAGGGAGCTTGAACATATGGGTGTGTGGAAGGGCTTCTCTAAAAAGAGAACAAAAAGAAACAGTTGGAAAGAACGACAGCCACTCTCATAAAAAACAACAGCGACAGTCAAACAAGAGCCCCACTGAGACAAGGGGCCTCTCTTTTGCGCTAAAATACACCACGGCTTCCAGCTCGACATACGCTTAGAAGAGACGGTCGAGCGGGTGCATATTTTACAGTCAGGGTCGAATTCCTGCAAACTCCATTCCTGGTTCTGTTCCTGTACGTGTGCCAAATACTAAAGCTGCTCACTCAAGCATATTGGCTCCCCCTTGCCCTGGGACTTTGCCCCGTTGCTACAGGCGACATAACCACACCTCTCAGATATCTGAATGGACAGTCACGTGTTACTCTCCTCCCACTTTTCTCACCCCCTCCAACTCAATTTCCCTCTGTGGAGTAAAAAAAAAAAAAATCCTTTATTCACAAGAAACATCTTCCAAATGCCTACTAGAGAATGGAACACAAAAGATGGTGTTTGCTGGCGTTTTGCCCAAACCCATATTTCTTTGGTGAACAATCCAACAGAATACTATCAAATCGGGTGCAACTTCCTTACTTGCGTTATTGTGAAATGATATTTAGGTGAGAACACCCCACACACGACCATTGAAAAATGTCAATTCTGTGTAGCCCTGGAGCTGTGTGACAACATGTTCAGCGATATGGAAACGTACAGATCTTCTTCAGTGTGAGGAATACAGAACTGCAGCGTGACACTGGGAAAGTGGAAGAATGTACGGCACTGTCCTCCAGTGTAACTGGCTTCTGTCAGTGATGGAAAGAACTTCATAACGTTTGGGCAGCTAAGCCAAACAGGAGCACAGAGGCAGGCAGGCAGGACGAGAACGAGGCGGTGGGGGTGAGACGTGTTCTCTGTCACAGAGATGGGGTGGCGTGTGTGACAAAAGGACTGCCTAATACATAGTGACTGTCGAGCAGAAAGAATGTTAAATCCACAGAAGAGAGGGAGAGAATAAGCAACAAAAAGAGAGAGAGGTTGGGAGCGACAAAGAGCGGGCCTCTTGCTTCCACGGTGGACCCCTGGGGGACAAGAATGGGCAGCCGAGGCCACAACCTGATGGCGGCGCAAAGGTGGAACATGAGAGAAACAACAAAGAGTACCCCGATCGCACGGTCTTCAGTTTTTTAATGGTCATATTCTAAAACTTAATTTGTTTACAGTGGAAGCCACTTTTCATTGGACCAATGGGTGGAATCCTTAAACAATGACCTCCTTCATGACCAATGGTGAGAACAGAAGCATTAAAACAAAGAAAGAATGCAACCTAATAACATTACAGGAAAACTCTTTTTTCTCCTCAGAAAATCCTAGTTTATTTGAGACACAATTGCAGTGGTATTCCGTTTCGAAACGGCGCTGTCGGTGCGTTGCAAATTATTAAAATGCACACGGCATTTCTTTGATCAGCCATTCTATAAGATCCAAACAAATGAAGACAGCCCCCGCCCCCCCCCCGAAAGGACCCCATGAATGATCATCTTCCCCTTTTGCCTTCATCGTCTCCTGCCTCTCGTCATTATACCATTCATACCCCCCAACCTATTCCTCCATCTCTTCCTGCCCCTCTTACCCCCCCATCCCTCTGGCCTGTCCCCATCCCCTCTCTCATCTCGCTCTCTGTGGACTCCCGGAAAGAATTAGTCTGGCTGTCTAAAGCCTCGTGTCCGGGCATCTGCGCCTATTGCGAGTGTACCGGACTGGAGTGGTGAGAAGAGGGTGGGGGCAGGGCGGGGTGTTCACCGTCACCGCACCAGAAAAGGGGGAGAAATACGATGTGCGGATTTGCTGCTCTGTATTCACATCTCGCAACAGATCGCACTCCCTGTTCCTAACCACCTCCCTCCCTAGGTCTCGAGCCATGAATGCATAATTTAACACGGTGCTTGTACGATGTGCAGCCCAGCAGGGAGGGGCAGGCATTTTATGATGGTATTACCTACCACAATAACCCACTCAGTATACAATACAGTAGGATGGACCCTCACAGGTAGCTGGAAAAACATCCTCCAATACCAGCCATATTCAATCCATATAGATTGCACGTATTTATTGGTGTGGCAAATCCAATAAACAAAAAGAGTAGTTAACGGTTTTGTTATTCTCCAAGACAAAGTTGAATGACTGACAGTTGATCGTGGAGTTGACCTGTTTAACGGAAACTCCGAAAAACACTTAGCAAGAAACGTGTCTGGACCTCACTTAGCCTGGGTGCCGTTTATGCCAATAAACACTTTGGTTGCGATCTGAAGTGTGACAAAAAATGCCCTTCGCAACCATATGCCAAATCCGTAAGCAAACCCATGAGGGGATGAGGAGAATTAGCAGGAATACAAATATGGCCCATCTGCGTCACAATATACAAGTAGAATCTGGGCATTTGTATGTGAATGGCTCCATGTGAACGAACGTGAACTTCACAGAAGCATACAACTGTTGGTGTCCAATAAAAACAGACTCGTTTTGATGAGGAAATAGACCACGGAAGAAACTTTATTAATAGGTTATAGGGTCAGTTTCACAGACACAGATTGAGCCTAGTCTAGCACAAAGAGTTTCTATTGACCTTGATTTTGTAGTCACAGCCTAGGCTCAATCCATGACTCTGAAATGGGTCCATAGTGTTTTTACTGATCTGCTTTTGGTTTAGCTCCCTTTCTGCCCATTTATTATAATCAGCCCTACAAGCTGAGCAGTGACCCACACTGGACAATCTGAAAAGTAGTAGAAATTTGGTGAGGTCAAATCTGAACCTATTATAGAGAACTGTTTCACAAGCTTTGACAGAAGTGCAATACTAATCTATGCTAAACTGTCCTGTAAAGTAGAGCAGATTAAAGACTAATTTCATATTTTACTATACTGTTTTCAGTTGTCCATTGATAGAGATTTGTTCGGACCTGAACCAACCAAATATGGGCTGTTTAGGGGTGGAATTTTATTAGATAAACAGCAACTGAGTAGAATAAATGTACAAACATACTTAATAAGATATTACATTTTCCACATTTAGTCTAGGAAACACTAACTGTTTTCCAGGGCCTATTTTTCCATGGACTAAAAGATCTCCTTGTTTCGTGAGGATTGTTTTGCATATTTAATTATACATACATGCGTTACTGTCAACCATAGATGGTTGTGATAAACGGGGCATGTTTGTGTAGCAGAGCAGTGTCTAACAAAATATATAATTCCAATTGGTGGAAGCCACCACCCTCCAAAACCAACATGGATGTCCTACTTCCTCCGGATAAAGTCAACCTCTAAGTCTGTCCATAGTGGCAGGTATACCCTGACCAGGTAAGAAATATTCCACAACTAATTCATGTAATACCCCAAAACGCAACGTACCTGTTTAAACATCTATACTAAGTTATACAACAGGGTGAGATTTGTAGGCCAACTTAAAGGGTTTTTGACTATGGCCAATATACCAGGCAAATGGCTGTACTTACGCATGACACAATTTCGGGGTGCTTTGCAATAGCTCTTAGATACCACAAACCCCATAAGGTGCCTAAATTGCTACTATAAACCTGAAATCAGTGTAATTAGAACAGTCAAACATACATTGATCTATATTCGTCATACCAGAGTGATTTTTTTTTGCCAATCAGCATTCAAAGGTCCCGTAAAATTATACACTTTATGACTCTATTGAAATATCCCTGCAACTGCAATTCAAACAATTTCTAAGGAATTCAACTACAATTTTTCCATTCCATAACATCAATTTCAGTATAATCCATTGCAATGCACCATAAAATGACTCATTTAAATAAAGCACATCACTTCTGTTTAGAATTGGGCTACAGGCTATGGATCTCGCAGTTACAGAAGTCACAAGATCGTACGTAATTCTGTCTTTCCACACTTCCCCGCCACATGAATTGAAAAAGTTGACGCAATTTTATAGACACTTTGGCGGAAGTTCGCTTTGATGAAGAGAAACACTATCACAATCTTCGAACTTTCCTAATCTGTCAGTTAGAGTGACCAGTCTAAACGGGATCCTCGGGACGTCCCAATTCTGACATGATCCCATTGAAGTTTAAATGTAAAACGGTTTTCGAAAGGGCTATTATCTGGGTAAGGGTTATTTACAAGCATCCCAGTTAGCACCAAACACAGTCGTGTATATATAATATATACACACACATACACACACACAAACATCTTATTATATGGCTCCGCTCCATCCGATCCATCATCGCAGCCTACATGCTTTTCTTTCCGCCGACTAGAAACAAGCAAATGTTTTTATTCACCTTTTTTGCTTGAAAGTTGAACCACCTTTTTCAGACAAATGTATGGAAAGTATAGGGAGCATTAGCTACTTCTTACATCGTCACCGGCGATGGGAATTAACCCATGACTACCTATTTTACCACTTCATCCTTTTTAAACGACTTTTAACCTAAATTCACATTCGGTCAAGACATCGAATATTTTGTACAGCCTACAAAATGCGGAAGTTAAGTCACTTTCGCATCGCAGGCATTTTGAAAGAATGCGGCCATCATCGCACATGTGATACTTTGAAAACAACTTCGATTTGTTTTGTTTTCAACAACCACCTGCATGATAAAACCGCTATTTCAATTTGGCCCAGCACAATTAAAAATACCACATGTTAAGAGCATTTTATGGTGGAAATCGAATGTAAATGAGAAAATAAAAAGTTCACTTACTCCTCGTCCCATGTTTGCAGTTTTGTGGAGGGAAAACAATTCTTAACCAATTAAACCTTTATGAACTTATATCGAATTAAAAGTGGAATTGCCCCTGGATGTACCCTAATCCACACGTGTCACTCCTCCTGGACACGCATCCAAGCTCCCCTCCCGTTACAAGGTCCAATACTTATATACAGGGTTCCTTCGACCGTGACGTCTCCACTTTTTGCCATGGTAACATAGAATGGAGGGGCGGAGTCTTGATTATTGAACGTTTTACGATTATCGGTCTCTATAAAGTACGTTTGAATCTATTGCGTGACAGTGGACTTTAATCTCTGTAACTTCAAATGCTGATGGAAAGTGAATTGTTCACTTCGAAGGCTTATGGATAAGGATTACATCTGTCAATATCATATACCCTCTCTCAGAACATAAATTGTTGTTTGTTTTTTCTCTTTTTTATAAATTTCCAAATACATAGGAATGAGCATTTATATATAGCCTAACACACTCTCCATCAAATGAAAGGTACCCATAAGAACAGGTTTATATGGCAAGTTCTAAGCTCCATGGGTAGTCTGAACTAGCCTTCCCTAGGTATATATGGATTTCTTTACCTGAACCTCTCATGCTGACTTTCTGGACACAGCCAACTGAGAAAAAAAATAATGTAAGCCTCAATAAGATAAGATGTCAGGTTGTTATATCTACAAATAATTAACTCTAACTTCCTACCATTGACCCTTGTCTCAAGGTCCTAGTATTAACTTCAGTTGTTATTCCAGAGACAGTCAGGTAAAACTATTACTGGCACTCTAGATAAATATGTGTGAAATAAATACATTCCAATGCTGAGCTAAATTGTATGTTCAATCAAAATGGCATTTTTTTCGTGATGCTTCCATGATGCTCAATTTCACTGGGTTGTTAAAATTTGGTAAAATGCTTCTAAAATCCCTTTGGGAAGGTCTCAATTGCACATCCTTTGCATGATCTCTACTCATCTACTTCATCATGCATGTTGTAGCCGCATTTTTTTCTCGGATGGTTTTATAAATCTTGATCAACCTAAATATAGCAACAACACGATTACCATAGCAACTAAAACAAGAGCAAGAATATGGGGGGCAATACAGCTGTTCAAGAAAACTAAATTAAACAAATAAGTGCTGTATTCACATGCTTGTCAGAAACAGGAAAACCTAAATTCCTGATCCGCCAAACAGTTAGATAGTTAAAAAATCCTTATGCCTTCTAGTCTAGACATAGTACCTCACGGGTATCTAAAACCGATGTCTCAGTGCCAGAAGTTGACGTGTGGATGTCAGAAATGGTTTCATATATTTTTTAAGCTTTGGCTACTCCTTGTGGTAGGTCAGATGCCTGTGAGCTCAAACGTCGTTGTTTGCTGCAGAATGCCCTTTCAGCACGTGTTGTAGTGAATACTTCCTGGTTGAGCAAACAGTGTGATATCAAGGAGACATCTTTTCATCTAATTAGACCAAAAAGATCCTGAGCTTCCAGAAGCTTCATCTCATATTAAACGTGATCCTAGCATCTGCAGAAGCCTCTTGAAGCTCTTTGGTTCCAGGTCGACAAGAAATCCATAAAAAAAATTATTTGCAGCCCTTAGGCTACTGCTCTGCTTATAGCACTGCTTCAGGCTATTGTGTATTTCACACCATTTTTCTATATTACTTGGATGTCATGGACTTAAAATGTAATACATGTTCATGTCATCATCATTATCATCAGTCAACCGTATAACACCTAAAAATCGATTGAAGCTCCGATTTCTATGACGCTAGCAACCTACTTATAGAATGGGAGTTTGTCTTTAGCGTACCTTTTGTTTTTACCCCCAAAACTACTCTCCATCATGATGAACTTTAAACAGGCATTAAATCCCACAGTATGTTTCATGTAGTCTTATTTGGAAATATATTTAGTGCCTATATTACTGATCTAGTTACGTGACTAGAATGACCACGTTTTTATTTTACCTGGAACTGGCCCTGATATATGATGCTCAATGACTGACTTTTGTATTTTGTAGAAAGAAGATGAAGAGTCTGTATTACTGTTTGTTGAATCGCACTACTTAAGATAGGATGTGGGTCACCTCTGAGGGCATTGGTGCCTTGGTTGGGCTCAAATCTATACTTTTGACTTGACTTGACTCCTTTAAAGCTGCTCCCCAATGATCCTTGCTTATGGTTGCTGGCCTGGGTATGTTCTGCTCATTTATAATTATATTTTGCTAGTTATTTGTTTCAGGATTAATGCACATAAATGAACCTTTACCCCAGAACACAATGACACATTTATTTTGGCCAGTATACTTGCAACGACATCCCTCCCTGTAGGATGTTTTTAAATGGTTTCTGAAAGCACTGGTATAGTATAAGATTACAATGTTGAACTTGGTTACAGCCTAATGACGATGATGGGATTCAGGTTTTTGTCGCGCTGCTTTGATATCGAAACAAAGGCTAGCTTGTCAAATGTGTATGTGTGACATGGCTGGTGGTGTTGAGTAGCCTGCGGCCTTCCTTATGATTTGTTATGTTGTTCAGTCTACCCACCAACCTTTCAAAAGAACTCTTAGCAGATCTTACTTACTCTCTGTGACACATGGTTGGGCTACTGTGTGGGCTACGTTTATTGACTGAAATAATCATGGAGCCATAATCCACATGAAACCTAGCAGCACAACATGAGTGCCACTCTGCGCATTATTTAACTATTATCCATTTCTTCAATTGGGAATATCTTTCATCAACTATCATATGATCTGTGTTTTATGTTGACTTACACTACCTGATAACTATGTAAATATCTCTGAAGAAGGTGACTTGATCAAGATCATATAGAAGCCTATATTCAGTGAATTTTCTTTTGCCAAGCGAATAAAAAAAATATATAGACAAACATCACCTTGTACTAATAAAATGTTGGTGAGTTTCAAAATGCAGAGGTGGGTGAACCTAAAAAAATCACAGACCTTATTTCTAGTGAATTAAAATATCAACTATGAAAGAAATGAATGGTGGAATAGCACAAAGAGACAGTCATGTTTTGGTGCAAGGTTTTATGATGATTCAAACTGATACTATTTCAGTCAATTAAGATATGATACAAGCTACTAGCGCCATTTTACATAAAATGGGGCATATTAAATGTTTTTCAACCCTTGTAGGCAAAACACTAAGACTGCCTGCGTGTATTACTATGTATCTACAGGTTTATATCTACCTTGTTTTCATCAACTAGTGTTTATAGATATCCTTGTTACATCCCCAGTGTGGTATATCTGGTTACATAGTCCATTTATCCCAGTCCCGTCTTTGTTAGCCGGACAGTACAGCTATTGTTATCTGCGTAATATAAGCAGATAGTATTTCAACTACATACAATATGCATCCAAACTGAAACGACATGTTTTCAGACACATTTCTGTTTGGTTCAAATTTCTTTTAAACTAGTAAAACTGATGTGGATGGAAATGTTGCCCAACCTCGTTCCTTATGACTAATCTTTTTTCATCAGTGGTGTTACTAAATATTGACAGGCCTCTGCAAGAATAAAGGAACGGGTTCATGACCTCCAAAAATAGTTATTCTGACCAAAAGGGACAATGTAATTTTTTCCCTTTTATGTAGATGTAGTAACACCCGATTCACGAACTTAAGACATTGTCTCAAATCAGGGTTATGTATTCGATTTTGCCATAATTAGAAACTAAGGACAACTTTTCAGTACCCATTGATTAATGAAACATGAAGCCAGTCTTGTCTGTCAAACATTCTCAGAACTAACGCAACATTTTATTACTAACCCATTCATTCTCCCTTGTCCCATGCAACTACTCGTATGTTTTGGATACACTTTAATTTGGAAAAGGAATGGCTACAAATACAGAAAATGTTAGGATGAGGACCACTGCCTACATAACACCACAAATAGCACTATTATGGTCTGCCAGCCTGCATACAGCCAGATATGGTTTAATAACTTTAACATTGTTATTATAGTGCCTTGTCCTTATAATGACAGAATAAAGAAAAAAAATAAAGTGAATGTAATGACAGATTGCTGAGACAATAAGCAGAGTGGACGTAAAGTTAAACTTGGGGAACAATGTGGGTGCGATGTGCATGCGCTCATTGCGCGCTGCCAGCCCTGCGATTGCCTGGGGGCAGGGTTCGATGCGTATTGTGCTGGAAACTGAAAGCAAACGTCTGGGAGATTTTAGTGTAACTTGGGGGCTGCAGTGAAGTGAAGCCTAATCATTATAACAATTATTATCTGGGGAATATTTGTCTGCCTATCTTGGTTGAGCTGTGTATACAAGAGTTTCGTGGTGAAATATTTATATTTTTCATTTGCGCCCCAAATACAAACAGGATGCACAGCAAAATATTTGTTGGGCAATACTGCAGAGCTCTGCTTTATAGGACTTGGTTATTATTAAATTTTTACGTGTTCTTTCTCTGAGCAGTTTGGTAAATGTTTAAGTGTATTATGTTTATGTTTGATTAAACATAGTATTTGCCTTATTCATTTGAGTTATTTGAGATTTTTTGTATAACAAAGATAATAATAAGATACTGCATTTTGCTTTGTAGCACCTATTTGAATCTGAAGGTCCAGGATCCAATGCTCTGCAGCCTTCTGCCAGGTACAAGACTGCTCCTCCTTACCTTCACGATATGTTCCATCCCTACATCCCTAACTACACTCTTCTTTCAACTACCTCTTGTCTCGCGATCATCCCAATATTAGGACCTTGCCTGCACAAGTGTTTTCCAAAAACCTCTGAAACCCAACTTGATCATTATTAAACTGAATATGTTAAAGAGTGTGTATGGCTTGTGTGTGAGTCCTTGATGATATTCTGTGGACCAAAAAGCACTTAAAAGCATTTCTCTGAATTCTCCTTAGAAGGTTACACTGTTGTAGAGAGACTTGTGGACAGATGGGGAGAAAGCAGCACACTTGAGCACGGTGTGTGTGTATGTGCATTTTCAAAGAGAGAACTAAAAATATCTCACATCCTATAAATGAGTTGCCATGGAAACTATCACAATCCTGTCCCCAAGGAGCAAACGATAGCACGGGCTTCTCTCCATCTGCACAATGCCCCCCAGTGGGAAGAAATACCAGCCATCTATCGGATAGTCATTATAAATAACACATTATTTTATTTATCAATCCCATGGACTGAGAGGGAAGGTCAGTTTTGCATTTGATCCATGCATAGTGCCAGACAAATGCAGACTCTTGTCTTTTACTCTATATTCTCTGTCCTGTTCCAGTAAGCACTAGATAGAGGATGATAAGGGGATAATCTGTTTTCTGTGAGTCCCCAATAGTCTTTGTAGTGTCTGTCACCACACCCTGGCACCGCCCTCAACCAATTAAAGGCCATTCATTTTTTGGGGTCAGGTGGTAGTCAGATATTCCTCTTCCAGGATCTGTTTCCTGTGTGATGGAATCATTTTGGAAGATGTATACTGAACGTAGCACATTTTGGTGCGGTTTGGGCTTACCTGTCATTTGTTTAGTGACATAGTTTTGCCCAAAAAAAACGGGTACGTTTAGTGTCTAGAGGGCAGTCAAGAGGAGACATTCATGCAGCAATCAAGGGTTGAGTTACCAAAATAGATGGTTGTTTAGTCTCAGCATTCAGGTTAGCAGTTGTTGCTCTTTTCTGTTGTGTTTTGCTGTTGCTGCGGTGTTGTTTACTAGTAAGAAGTGAAAATCTCTCACTGAACAGAACTGGACATTAATATGGGAAGAATGGAGATTGTTTTTAAAAAGACAGGCTCTTTACATTAAATTAACATAAAACCCTGGGGTACACTGGAGATGGGGTAAAAGTGTTAATGGAAATGTAGCGTTGGAGAGGTTTCTACACTACAATTATAAGTGTTGACAGGGCAGGAACAGAGATGCAAATGAAGACATCGGCACAATGCTGTCCCTATTATGATCTGTTGTTTTTGTTGTGTTTTTGTTTGTTTATCTTTTTGTCTTAAACGTTGGTTCCTTCATGGTTTGTATTTTAATTCATGAATAAAATCACACCCTGTATATTATGAGTGTGACATGTTATATTTTTCTGTCTGTTTTTGTTATCAGTGGAAAATATTTGAGTATAAAAATGAGTTTTTAAAGACTAAAATCTTCGATCCAAAGTTTAAACAATATAAAAGCAACCACCCCACCTGTATTTTGGTGAAAAGATTGGACTGGAGATAATGTAATTACTTTTAAAGTTGTATTCAGACTAAAGCATCCATGCCATTCGAATGGTACTGCAGGCATATGTTTATGATACACAGTGTTTATAAAATTTACGTCAAACAAGCTAGGTGCAGTGGTCTCTTCATTTTGTCCAGGGATGTAGATTTTTCTTAATTCTCACTACGTAGGTGTAATGTGCTATGCCACCGTTCATAAACTTATTACACTCATGTAATAATATATATGTATCTATAATATTCAATAATTCTAGCAAATTGCTGTTAGTTTACATTGTTATGCATATTATTTCCCGACTTGCCATATATATAATGTTCAATCCTACTACCCAGATTTCTACTAGTTTACAGTACCCCTTTTAAACTGCTGATTATGAACAGGGTTATGTTTATTATTACAGACTTTTTTTGTTGGCTATAATTTTACTTATATATTTTTCCTCTTAATTCTTACTAAGTAGTTGTCGGGTGCCATGTCACACACATTTCATTGTGCAGGATGATGCTGTATTGTTTGATATATTAGACAAATAAACCTTGAAACTACTAATCCAATGACTGATTTAGAATCCTAAGGATTGCGAAACAGAATCAAGAATACTTTTCAGAAAGCATTAAACATTCCACAAATCCTCGTCTTAATCATTACTTAATATAAGGACAGTTTGTGGCTTTCCTTCTCAACTTCTTTCCCTTTCCCTTGAATTGACTGTCTCGTATATCATTGAAAACCTTGACTGAGACCTGTGAGTCTGCTTTTTGTTGACCTAGTGGTGACAGTAATAACCCTCCCCTGCTCTGCTGCTTTTTCTTTCTATATTGTTGTCTTCTGCAAAGATTCAGTGGGCTGGGAGGGTTGTCAGCGTTGATCAAGTACACCTGGGCCTGGGGATAAAGGTCCTGGTTCCCCATTCTTCTGAAAAAACACTCTCCATGCTGACACTTCTAGTTTGAGTTACGGTGTCAGTTTGTTTTATTATATATCATTATATGTATAATGTTTTTCCCCCCAATTTTGTCAGGGCATGAGAGACAGGTTTTAACAACTGGGGGTTTGTCCTGGATTTTGAGGTTTGGGTGAAGGTTTTCCGTAAGACATTGCCTTTTTTTAGCTTTTTGCTATTTGGCTACCGCTATACATTTTTGTATGGCAATTGGAGCTCTTTACAGTATGTAGCCAGGATGTGTTTGTGGGCTTATTGGTTGCGCTGGTTTGTTTGGGATCTACTTGTAAGTAATTGTAAGACATTGGTTTCTGCCCGATTTGTAGGTCTGGTTGTTGTTATTTTGCGCTCAGGATTTTGACAGTTTGTGCTCCTCCTTTGGTTAATGAATAAATACTCTTCTTTCTTCATTTACCTGACACTTCTTAGAGCTGGGTTATGACAGTGACCATCATCTCACATGGCCACACCTTGCTGCGTGTTGGTCTAGAATTTTTTCTTGTGAAATTCCTAGACGTCAGCTCTAAACCAATCCAAAAACCATATCAATACGTAGCAAAAGTCAACAAGAGCAAAAAAAGGAGAGTTGGTCCTATGCTGAGCGGTAGTCAGTGTGAACTTCACCATCGCTAATTGGTGGGAGTTGTTAACTGCTGTCGCGTCTTGAGACCTCATGTCCGCGGATTGTATGTCAGGAAAGTGTACCACGTAACTTGAGATGTGACAAATTTCACCAGTGCAAACCTGCCCACTAATGTTTTTCCTCTACATAAAACTTTAGTAGTCTAAATGGGCTGTATGTTCACACAATTTTTTTGGTTGCCTGGTATATTAATCATTTTGATGGTTAACACATTTAATTAAAATGAACCTACAATTTACTTGAAACATTTTTATCTTTCACATTCAACATTAACGACAGGTTTAACGACTGAGATTTAAATGTTTATTTACTTTTCTAACAGAGCAGACTTAAAAAAGTAAGAATCTTATATATACAGTTGTTCTAAAAAGTTTGCATACCCTTGGAGAAATTATCATATATGAACCATTTGTAAAGAAAACATGAGTGAGCAGATAAAACATCACTTATATCTTTTATTTTTTATCGGATTCACATTCAACTGTTGGTCATAACAGAATGGCGCAGTCACAAAACAAAACATGGCAACAAAGAAAAGCGTACTCTTAGTTCTTCATACCCCTTTAGCATCAATGACAGTGTGCAGTCCCGAATTCTTGCAGATGGTACTGCTGCCCATTAATCTTGGCAAAATGCCTTCAGGTCATGCAACTGCAGTGTCACGATGATATTAAAGTCAGGAGACTGTGATGGCCACTCCAGAACCTTTAGCTTTTTCTACTGTAACCACTGGAGAGTCAACTTGGCCTTGTGCTTAGGGTCATTGTCGTGTTGGAAAGTCCACAAGCATCCTATGCGCAGATCTCGTGCAGAAGTATTTTCTTATAACATGCTGCATTCATTTTGCCATTAATTTCCACAAGATTCCCTGTGCCTTTAGAGCTCACATATCCCCAAAACATCAGTGAGCCACCATCATGCTTCACAGTGGGGATGGTATTCTGTTCACTATAGGCCTTGTTGAACCCTCTCCAAACATAACACTTATGGTTATGACCATTAAGCTCTATTTTGGTCTTGTCATTCCAAATTACAGAGTGCCAGAAGCTGTGAGGCATGTGAAGGTCTTTTTTGTGGCATTGGTGCTGTAAAGGTTTATTTTTGGCAACTCGACCATACAGCTCATTTTTATTCAAGTATCATCATATTATGCTCCTTGAAACAACCACAGCCTGTATTCTCCTGAGGTTACCTGTGGGTTTTCTTCTGGCAGTTTTGGCTGAAATCTTTCTTGGTCTACCTGACCTTGGCTTGGTATCAAGAGATCCCAGAATTTTCCACCTCTTAATAAATGATTGAACAGTACTGACAGGCAGGCTTAATGCTTTGGATATCTTTTCATATCCTTTTCCATCTTTAATAAGTTCCCTTACCTTGTTACGCAGGTCTTTAGACAATTATTTTCTACTCCCCATGGCTCAATATCTAACCTGCTCAGTGCATCCACGTGAGAGCTATCAAACTCATTGACTATTTATACAAAGATACTAATTGCAATTTAAAAAGCCACACGTCTGGGAAATTCACCTTTAATTGTCACCTTTTGTGTCTGTAACAAGGCAAAATATTCAATGGTATGCAAACTTTTGATCAGGTCCTTTTGGGTGATTTCTGTTATCATTATGATTTGAAAAGGAGCCCAAAAACTATGTGATAATGAATGGCTTCATTTGATCACAATCCTTGAATTAAAGACAATGTTTTTTTGCATGGTCAGTCATATTTTCAAAATCAATGCCAATATTTCACAAGTTCAGCCAGGGTATGCAAACTTATGAGCCCAACTGTATATTATAACAATATCAAAAATATTCAAAAGATAGAAACATGTATAACAACAAGGAATAAGCACAAAATGACAAGTGACAATGGCGTGAATAGGTAAAGGGAGTACTTGTGTAAATGTGCAGTGGTGCATGGTATCTAAGCTATACTGTATGTACATGCAGGTGTGTGTAACTTGGCAGAAGGCTCAATAATATATAAAGGATTTAAATGTGGAAATTAACTAATCAATCAACAACGTTCCACATTTTGGTGTGTATGAACTCCATAGTTGGTATGGCATTATTTTTCTTTGTATTGTTGGGTCTATGAACATCTATTTGCTAACATTTATAAAGCCTATCTTTCTCTACTCATTAACATGAAAGTGTATTTTTTGTAGGACCCACATGTAACACAACGTGGTAGAATTTGAACTGCAGTGCTATACATAATTAACATAATCATCATTAAGTAATAAAACATTTGTAGGTTTTCATCTTGGTCCCAGTGATGAACTTAGCAGTAGCAACCTGTCAAGATGCCCTTAGCGGTGCCTCTGTAGAACCTTTAGGAGAATCCGAGGCCCATAACAAACCTTTTCAGCTGCCTAAGCGGGTTGAGGCACTGTCAAGCTTTTTCACAATTCTCTTAGTGTGCCTGTACGTGTTAGGTTGGACTTCATGTCCCACTCCACTTCAACCTCGTCCTTTTTCAGTCCCTCTCTTTCCTGTAATCCATGCTCCACTCCTTTGTCCTTCTGGAATTTAGGGATTGATTGTTGTCCTAGCAGCACAGTGAAGATCCTCTCTATAGGCTTTCACACGTCATACGTTTTCAGTCCAATCCCCGTTGGGCGATCTTGACCATGGTTTTGGGGTTGCTCAGCCGTGCCATCATGGGAGAACAGAAGTGGCCCCATTTTGAGTTTGAGTGTCGTGTGTTGTGTTGCTGCCCACCCACTCCACCTTTGAGTGGCCCATCAAGAAGTCCAAGGTCAATTTGCATAGGGAATTATTCGAACCCAAACAATTGTGCAAGACAAGACATACAGTATTTTGCCAAGAGTTCTCAATACATTTTTGTTTTCATAAAACATTATTTGATTAGATCATAAGATCATTATTAAAGCTAGTACTGGTACTAGTTTCGGATGGTGTTTGTTCAGAAGTCTTCTTTCAAATCTGATCCATCTGACACTTAATTTTTAGACTTTAAGTTGTTATAAATGCTGTCAACTCATCAGTAAATGTTGATAGGTCTACCACTATAAAATACATTATTTTTATAAATTAGTCATGATGGTAAATCATTTATACTGTTGAGTATTTTAGACATCACTTAGATGTTAATAAGGAGTGGTTTGCTGTTCTTCACTACACACATAAAAGAATACATTTAAATCAACTGACACATTCAGTCAATGAAGTACTGCTGTGAAGACCAAAATATTTAATATTGTTTGAGGATTTGTGGGTTAAGACATCAGAAAAACCAATGTAACCTGGGACAAAGCACAATGAATTACACCCAAAATACCTAAAATTCAAGTGCTGCCTCTAACATACAAACACACTGCTCTCTCCACACATTTCTGTCAAATAACGCATAAAGAACACCAGAAGCACTGAAATAACCCAGTTTAGTCATAGGCAATGAGGTTGCATGTCAATACATAATATATACCTAAATGTCAATTTAATTCAATCCAACAGAGTCTTTGGCATTAAGACTGAAGTGATGTTTATTCCAGTCCATATAATCAGCAACTCTTCAATACAGCTTAGTTCATCATCACCTGGTTAATTGGAATGAATTTAAATGCAAAATATTGAAATGTAATTTTGTTGATTGAGATGCTGTGGTATGAGATGCTGTGGTGATCCTGGAAGCCTCTTTGTCTCAGTAGTATGTTTCTTGTTCCACCCAGCCTTGAAGAAATATCCACAGTGAGATTTCAAATGGTTGCCACACAGTAAGTCTTTATGACATTGTCATGCAATTTGAGAAACAAATTACTTTGATGTTCAACACTTAATTAGAGATTTAATGAAGTCCTGTAAAACGTACCTCCTGGGTTTCGACGCAGGATGTATCTCCTAGTCTCATCGTAGAGAAAGATGAGCAGGGAGTAAGGTAAGGCACAAAACCACCAGCTAGGCCTGAGGAACAAGAGGTAGAAATTTGAGCCAAATGAGAAGGAAAGACAATTGTGAAGAGAGAAATAAACTACATGAAAGCAATTAACAGAGAGCTAAAGCACTTACCCGGACCCTAAATGTCAAACGGCATTAACATTTCAGCTGGCCAGTTAAACCCAAATGACCCTGAAGCTAAAGCCACCGAATTCTCTGCGCATTTTAATACCAACCCACTTTACCCCTCATCTTGACCTTTGTTCCCAGCTTAAATGCAGAGGATGGTATGGAGAATCTGGGTCAACTCACTTGAGCGGGTACATTCTGAGGGCAATATCCATTCCAGGGCAGTAAGACAGGAAGAGAGCCAGGGCAGTCTCCGCAAACAGGCCAAAGATGAGAACACGGTTCCTGAGGTGTGAGGGGGAACAATATTGTTTTCATGGGTTGCATGCAAGGGGGCGATGCTAGGGGGGATGTCAAAACATGCAGTGGTGGTCAGGCTGAAGAAAATGCCTCTTTAAGACCTAGGGAAAAGATTAAGGACATTGGTGCGTGTACTCACTTCATTCCCTGCTGAATGATAGAGTTCCTCCTGGTCTTGCAGATGATCAGATCAGCCCACTGCACAACTACAATGCTGGCGAAGAATGCTGTGTGGCAGGTGAACTCCACAATTTTTCTGTGCTCATATGTCTGAGGGATGGATTGCAGACCACAGGAAGAGAGTGTGTTTGGTAAAAAGGGGAGAATACGGGTTTATTACATTGTTACATTTTAGTAGTGAAGACTGTTGAACACTCTGACAAACACCATGTGTCTTCAGCCTGTGTGGAAGCTGCACCGAAAGTGGGTAGTGAACAAATGGTAGTTGTGGAGGATCGGTCACGATATGTTTACGAATCCCAAAGAAAGATGTCTGTCTTTGACTCCCTGATGGGGACTAAGATGCTACAGCCTTCTCACGTCCATTTTCCTCCACTGATGATCCCAAATGTGCAGTTGTGCAACTACACTAATCCAAGATTTTGAAACTTTCCTTATACTGTGTCACATTTATTAATTACCTATTCAGAATTCTCTGATGTGAATGAAATTAATATTTTTGTAAATTATACTAAACTAAAATAAACCCACTTGGTTTGTGGTCTGACTCAATAATTGTTAGCTCCTGATCCCGATTATTAAATGTCAAATGCACATTGACTACTTTTCACCGGGAAAGCTGTGTAGAAGATTTGCAGTTTTGCACATGTGCAATAAATACCTTATTTTTCTCGCTCTAGTTGACCTTTTCCAGCAATTTTTTCTACTGTTTTCTGATTGGCCCAGAGCAAGTGATTCATCAAGGCAAAATGCAAAGTGCAATATGCTAGCCATGGGTAGCCAACAAAACACAGCATGAGGTGAGATACCGATTGGTGGTAAAATGAACGGCAAGTGGTCGCAATGTCTACGATTGCAGAAGTGCGAAATGGCCTTTAGACGTGTCATGTCTGAAGGAACGTATCACACATGGCTAGCAGTAACCCATATTACACAAGCGTACTCACCCACTGCTGGCCGTAGCTGTCCTCCATGTCGTTTACAAACTTGTTGTCCCAGTTCATACGCATACCCAGCAGATCCATGGGCAAGAACCCATTCTCAGCCAGGATCACAAAGTATGTGAAGAACCCGGCTGTGGCCTGCATCATACCTGTGGAGAGTACAGAACACAGTTCATCGTCAGAAAAAAAAAAGGGATCTTATTATTGAAATGCTATCAACAACGAAACAAGGCCAGCTAAAAGCAGGCAAAACCGGGCAATTTGACTCTTACCAATTTGACCATAGGCTATGCTGATAAGTCTCTCATTGACCAGTTTGTCTGTTTTGGAGTTTCTCGGCTGTCTTTTCATGATGTCGTTCTCAGCTTCTTCATAGGCCAACGAGATAGCAGGGACCTTGAAAGTAATAATGGGAGAGATCATCCTAATTTGAACAGTCATAGGTAGTTGAAATCTGTCAGAGCAGGTGATCATATTTGATTTAAATGTGGAGTATCCATATCGAAAGGACTCACCATGTCAGTTCCCAGGTCGATGCAGAGGATGGTAACAGTTCCGAGAGGTAGTGGAATGTTGGCAATGATGAAGAGGAGGAATGGTGAGATTTCTGGAATGTTACTGGTCAGGGTGTAGGCGATGGACTTCTTCAAGTTGTCAAAGATCAGGCGGCCTGATGAGAAATAGATGTGTGGGATAAAGAGACAGTCGGTGAGGAGAGAAAGATGTAGCCCGAGCAGGTCGATAATCATCATTAGAGTTTCTCGTACCCTCTTCAACACCAGTAACGATGGAGGCAAAGTTGTCGTCCAGAAGGATCATGTCAGCTGCCTGCTTGGAGACGTCGGATCCAGAGATACCCATAGCAACACCAATGTCAGCCTTCTTTAGGGCAGGAGAATCATTCACTCCATCACCGGTCACAGCCACAATGGCCCCCTGAGGATGAGAAAAGAGAGCTGTTCACAGCATCTCCAAAAATAAAATGCAGTTATTCTTCCTAATTTTTTACCTGGATTAATTCAATAAAATGTTACCTGGCGCTGGCAGCCCTCGACAATGATCAGCTTCTGCTGAGGAGAGGTTCTGGCAAACACAATCTCAGTGTGGTGGGCCAAAATTTCATCCAACTGTTCACTGGCTAGGTCTTTCAGCTCCCCACCATGGACAACACAGGCTTTGGCATCTCTGGATAGAAGAGAAAAGGAAAATATAAAAACAAGCTACATTCATGTGAAAAAGTTGTCTGTGTTTTTTAAATTTGAACATTTGGTCCAGGTTCTAGCACAGATCCTAAAGGGACAGTTAATATCCTCCAAATTAAACTGCTTCTTGCAAAGATTTTATGTCTCGTTAACGAAGTTGCTCAATAAATTCTCCAATTAATATGACTCGGGAGAGGCAGAGGTATTGTCCCAATTGCAGAGCCGGTAGAATTTAATTAACTCGAGATTCACAAGCAGGCAAAGGAGCTAGCAGAAATTGACATTACAGCAAAGGATATCCAGAGGTTCAAAATGTATTTATCCCATGCACTGAATAACACAGTGTCATCCCGCACCATGATATTATTTTAACATGGCACACAACATCTATGTAGTAAGAATTAAGAAATACATAAAGCAAAGATATAGTAAAAAAGTGCAAACTAGCAGCAATTTTTAAAAGCGAGATGAAGCAACCTATCTTCACATAGCTTGATGAGGTTAAACCTCCCGCTCACCTCGATGACATCACTGCCCAAGAACAGAAGCAGTGTATGGTGGCTATAGTTCCCTAGTGCCAGTTTGAATTCAGCCAATTTCGCTGGTTGTTTCATCAGTGTACAAAAAAATCTAGGCTACCACGACAGATTACTAAATGTAGTTTCAAGTGTTTTGGAGTAGTTTTTATGCTAACAATGCAGTTTTGTGATAGCAGCTCGACACATTTCCATTTATGAATTTGGATGATAATTACAGAATGGGACAGAGCTAAATATGGATTGTTATAAAAAATGACCCTATGGGCCTTCTGGAATATCTGTTGGTAAGTGAACTTTGAGAAAAATATGACTTTTGAATGAACTATCCCTTTAATTCTTTCACAACAAAGTGAGGGGACTTGAAGTGACAATGCATTTCTCCAAGAAAGCTCTTAAATATGATACAGATAAAGCAGTGCTGTAATGAAGACTGGGACAAATTCACTGTCAACTTCACAGTCTATACAAGAGGCTGATTGTCAGTCACCAGAAATGGCAAAATAATTGGCCTCATAATGAACATACATGTCAAGTGACTTTAGAAAAATGATTAAAAAGCATAATCTTTCAGCGTTAAATTAGGTTCAAAGTAGCTTTATTTGTTATGTGTGTTGAAGTGAAGATTACTCATCCATATGTACAAATATGCATGGACAGAATATACTATAAGAGATTGTATTGGTTTATTTTACACATTGGGTTTTTCTGATTATGAATGGAGATTCACAATTGACCTTGTTTTGTAGTCCAGGACTAAGTTTAATCTATGGCAGCAAACTATCCCTGCATGTACAGGTGTGCTCAAAAGTTTGCATACACTGGCAGAAATTGCTAACTTTTGGCATTGATTTTGAAAATATGACTGATCATGCAAAAAAACTGTTTTAATTTCAAGCATAGTGATCATATGAAGCCATTTATTTTCACATAGTTGTTTGGATCCTTCTTAAATCATAATGATAACAGAAATTTCTCACGTGGATGTAATGAACAGGCTAGATACTGCATCATGTGGAGCAGAAAATATTTGTCAAAAGACCTGCATAACAAGGTAATTAAACTTTATAAAAATGGGAAATTATATAAAAGATATCCAAAGACTTGGAAATGCCAGTCAGTATTGCTCAATCAATAATTAAGAAGTGGAAAATCCGGGGATCTCTTGATACCAAGCCAAGGTCAGGTAGACCTTGTAAAGATTTCAGCCAAAACTGCCAGAAGAATTATTCGGAATACAAAGAAAATCCCACAGATAACCTGAGGAGATATACAGGCTGCTCTGGAAAAAGATTGTGTAGTTGATTCAAGAAGTACTATACAATGATACGTGCCTTTACTGCACCAGTGCCACAAAAAAGCCTGGTTACAATATGCCTGACAAAACATCGATACGCCTCACAGCTTCCGGCACACTGTCCTTTGGAGTGATGAGACCAAAATATAGCTTTATGTTCACAACCATAAGCATTATGTATGGAGAGGGGTCAACAAGGCCTATAGTGAACAGAATACCGTCCCCCTTGGGCAGCATGATGGTGTCTCACTGATGTTTTGGTGGTATGTGAGCTTTAAAAGCACAGGGAATCTTATGGAAATTAATGGCATGATGAATGCAGCATGTTATCAGAAAATACAACTTCTGCACGAAAGCTGAGCATGGGATGCATTTGGACTTTCCAACATGAAAATGACCCAAAGCACAAGGCCAAGTTGACTCTCCAGGGATTTTTGCTGAAAATTATGAAGGTTCTGTGGTGGCCATCACATTCTCCTGACCTTAATATCATCGAGCCACTCTCGGGAGATCTCAAACGTGAGGTTCATGCAAGACGACCAAAGACTGCATGACCTGGAGACATTTTGCAAAGACAAAAAGGCAGCTATACCACCTGCAAGAATTTGGGGCCTCATTGACAACCATTACAAAAGACTGCAAGCTATCATTGATGCTAAAGGGGGCAATACACAGTATTAAGATCTAAGTGAATGCAGACTTTTAAACAGTGGTCAATTCATTTTTTTCTTCGTTGCCATGTTTTGTTTTATGATTGTGCCATTCCGTTATTACCTACAGTTGAATGTGAATCCCATAAGAAATAAAAGACATATTTTGTCTGCTCACTCATGTTTAGTTTACAAATGGTTCATATTTTATCAATTCTCCAAGGGTATGCAAACGTTTGAGCTAAAATATATACGACAAACAGCAACATACCTTGGGTTGACCTCAGAAACTGGGATTTTCAGGCGAGCAGCAATGTCCTCCACAGTCTCGTTGCCTTCAGAGATGATGCCCACACCCTTTGCAATGGCCTTGGCAGTGATGGGATGATCACCAGTGACCATGATAACCTAATTGAAGAACGCTCTGAATTAGTGGCCTGAACCCTGAGGCAGGAGTACATGTTTTTAGTCTAGTATGATATGATCATACCTTGATTCCAGCGCTCCTGCACTTGCCAACAGCGTCAGGCACAGCTGCCCGGGGTGGGTCAATCATGGACATTAGGCCAACAAAGCACAGGTTCTCTGTGGGGAAGTTCACCTCTTCACAATCAAACGCGAAGCCTTCTGCAAATTGATCATCAGGGAGCTGGAAATGGCAGAAACCTGAAAGGACACAGAGTTCAAATATTTTTACAACAGGCCATGCATGTTCAAGACCATTAATTCAGCTAAAACTCAGTGAATACCATTGGATGAATTCTTCTCAATATTGACATGTTTTTACTAACCCAGCACTCTCTCTCCCAGTCCTCCAAGCTCTTCGTAAGCATTCTGGAAGGATTCCTTCAAATCTTCATCCAGGGGCTGTTCTTTTCCCTGGATCAGGATGGTGGAGCAGCGGTCCAGGATCCTCTCAGGGGCTCCCTTCATCACCAGCAGGTGCTTAGACTCTCCGGTTACAATGTTCTTATGAATGGAGAGCTAGTGACGGAATGAGCATTTGATTAGATAACAATAAAATCTGCAGGTACTGACCAGTTAGTCTTACTGTGCCTGATTATTATTATCAGGCACAGAAAAGGGTAGTGACTTTTTCCCGTTACATTCTTTATGTGACCAAAATATTCAGACTTCGAAGCACCTTCTAGATCTCAGTTAAACCCTTTTTTTATCCCAGTTATAGTACAAAAAGAGTATGTAGTTACCTGATATTTGTTGGTGGAATTGAAGGGAATTTCTGCCACCTTGCGGTACTTTTCTCTCATTTCTTTGACAGACCCACAGCACAGCTCAATACATTTAAGCAAGGCAGACTCTGAAGCATCACCAGCCACATCTCTCTTGAGGATAGGAATATTGCTCTGTTCTGCCAGGAAGACGGCACGGTTACACAGGCCAGCGACTCTTGCCAGGGCAGCCCAGGTGGGAGAGCTTCTGTCAAAGGAGGTACCACTCTGGTTCTCTGTGGTGTCGGCCTCATGGATCTGGTTGTCGAACCACATGTGAGCCACGGTCATCCTGTTCTGGGTCAGGGTTCCGGTCTTGTCAGAGCAGATGGTGGAGGTGGAGCCCAGGGTCTCCACAGCTTCAAGATTCTTCACCAGGCAGTTCTTCTTGGCCATCCGCTTGGCCGTCAGAGTCAGACAGACCTGAGACAGGAAGACATAATAGAGGGTTGACGGATAAACAATGAGACACAGGTTGTTGGTCTGAAGTGTTTGTTAAACATATCTTCATCAGCACTTACAGTTACAGTAGCTAGGAGACCCTCTGGTACATTAGCAACAATGATTCCAATAAGGAAGATACACGCTTCCAGCCAACCATATCCCAGAATGAGGGAGAGAATGAAGAAAGACACGCCCAGGAAGACAGCTACACCGGTGATGATGTGGATGAAATGCTCGATCTCTATGGCGATAGGTGTCTTCCCACCTTCCAGACTTGTTGCCAGGGAGGCAATGCGACCCATGACAGTGTGGTCACCAGTGTTGATGACGACACCTCTGGCAGTTCCTGGAAAGACAAAACATGGAGACTTAGAACTTTTCAAGCTATTTTCCTGATTCCGTGATTATGACTTCATACAAAAGTTTACCTTCAACGCAGTTGGTTGAGAAGAAGGCAATGTTCCTGGTCTCCAGGGGGTTGTCATTGGAGAAATCCGGAGAGCGAGTCTGGGGCTCGGATTCTCCAGTGAGGGAGGAGTTGTCCACCTGAGTGGGAAGAGAAGAATGTGTCAATACAATGAGGAATGGCACATGACACATTTCTTTAACTTTAACTGCCCAAATGCCGCCAGATTTCTATGAAATATTACCTAGTACCTTAGAGCTTATTCTTTTATTAAGCGTGTCAAAAAGCTAGTTTTCTGTGTATCAATGATTGAGGAGCCACCCAACAACAGTATGATGTGGTCTTATAACAGTCATTAAACATGAAAATGAATAAATTAAAATGACTGTTTACTGGGCATCTCATCCTTCCCTAGACTGCTAATTGGCCATCTCATTCTTCTCTAGACTGCTAATTGGCCATCTCATCCTTCCCTAGACTGCTAATTGGCCATCTCATTCTTCTCTAGACTGCTAATTGGCCATCCCATCCTTCCCTATACTGCTAAATGGCCAGATTAAACTCCTCTGGAGGATGATGTTTGGGTATGTATCTTTTTTTAATAAATTCTGGCCAAAATTACAAGTATAAGTACAATTCAACAGAATATGCGTTTTTAAATGGGTTAAATGTAACAGGGATTTTATTTAAATGAACTAACCTTGCAGCCGCTGGCGGAGATGATACGCAAGTCAGCTGGGATCCGGTCTCCTCCTTTCACCTCCACTAGATCTCCGACCACCACTTCTTCAGCATTGATGTTCTTTTTCTCACCATCACGTACAACCAGGGCTTGCTACAAGGCAGTTCATAAGATTACAATCTAGCTACATAACAATAAGATGGAATTGTTATGACATTTGTTTAAAAATGCAAGACGTCTAACCTGTGGGACCAGGTTCTTGAAGGAGTCCATGATCTTTGAACTCTTGGCCTCCTGGTAGTAGGAGAAACAGCCGGTGACAATGACAACCACTGAGAGGACAACACCCAGGTACAACTGCAAAAAAGAATATGCCAGAAGATTATTAGAATACTGAATTAGAATAAGTGTGAAAATCCTACCAGACATTGGAGGCTTGTTCTCAAATTATCTCAAAATTCTATTATTCTCACATTATCATTGGCGGGCTCCTCCTCTGAGACGGCCTGGATTGCGTAGGCCAGGAAGCAAAGAATAGCGCCGATCCACAGCAGCATGGAGAACCCGCCAAAGAGCTGCCTGCAGAACTTTACCCACTCAGGGGTTGTGGGGGGAGGGGTTAGGGTGTTGGGGCCATCACGAAGAAGGATCTCCCTGGCCCGAGCCGAGGTTAGACCCTGGGTCGAAAGAAAACAATACAGGGAAATGTAGTGAAGGGAAAGGACGCGAGAGGAGGGCAACGCACAGAGGTAGTAATTACCTATCGAACTGAAAACATCCTCTTTCCCTTGCGTCAGCTAGAAAATCTTGTCTGGCAAGCTGACCACATACCACACCGTGCCTCGCCCATCAGAACTACGTAGAGCTCACAGCTCCCAATAGTTCCCGTGTGAATGTGTCCCTTGTAGTGGAAAGTCCCAGGATCAAATATCAACAGATCATTATCTGTGCTTCATCACCAAAATAGTGTTTAACTGGTATCCCTCCTGCACAAAACAATGTTTAGGACTGACCTAATTGTACTCCACACAAAGCTGCAGAAATTGCAGATGTTCACTATTCAGCATACAAAAGCGACTTGTTAGAACATGTTGTTATTGTGATCTTATGTGGCAAAGTTGTTGTGATCCTATCACAGCATTTTTTAGATCCCCACAGGGTACCTGTATACTTTGTTTTGTTTTGCACTCATGTCTGTACGTGTCTCTGGGCAAAAGTGTGCAACATTTTTAAAATGCAAACTGTAGTTTACATCTGAATATTTTTTACACCAATGGAAAATAATAAACCATAAATGTGTTACGTGAGCACGCAATCGGAAAATGTGTATTTCGCTCTAACCTCAGTCTAATCTTTCCCTGGAGACAGCATCATTAACTTTGAAGGTGGGATTAGTTCTATACATGGTATTACCTTGTGCCGTAACCTACGCTACTCTAAATTTCCTAAAATGATACATGCTGGTCACTCTGAGGGCCACATTCAGACAGCAACATTGAAATCAGTTTTTAGGGGGCAAGGTGTGGGGGGGTATTGTTAGCTTGACCAACAACTGGTTGTCCATGTCATAGAAAGAGAGGGAGACATTGCACACGTACTTTCACAACACTTTCACTTACTCACCCTGGCCAAGTCTGTGCCGTATTTTCGGTGAAGTTCATCCAAGGTCAACTTGTGGTCATCCTAAATCAGATAAGAAAAAGAAAGAGGGAGGGGAAATAGAGACGGAAAGCAAAATATAACAATTGTTTGTTGAACTAGGGAGTTCACTCAAATATTTTTTAAAGCTGTGTCAATGTGTCTATTCAAACAGTGGCCACAGATACATATATCTATACAGTTAACTCCAGTTCTTTAATGTGAACCTTGCATATAGAATATAATAATGTGCATTATATGAACAGAATGAAAATAATTATAATTAATTCTTCCCACCAGGTCAACTTCCTTCTTTAGCTCATCCATGTCTTTCTTCTCCTTTGCTTTCCTCAACTCCTTCTTGCTCTTCTTCTTGCCATCGTCTTCCGAGGTTGCGGCCAGCTTGTAATCATCTTTCCCCTTCTGAATACCAGAAAGTATGTTAATTTAATTATGAAAAAGTCTAAACTCTGTACTAAGTTAAGACTTTAGAAATCTTTAGAAAAGCATGCAGCTATAATAGAAAGCAAACATGATAATAAACATTTTCAAACTATAAAGTGCATAACCAAATCACAAACATATACCTAATCTTGATTCTCCAAAGTGCAAACCAGAAATTGTGTAAACCAGAAAAAGTGCAATCCAGAAATTGTGTAAACCAGATAAAGTGTAAACCAGACTTACTCCAAGCCCCATCCTTGCACCGTAGTTCTAGGACTCTCGATCCCTGTAGTTTGGAAAGTGGGTGTATTTCCTTCTTATTCCCAACCTGTTACACGTCTGTACCCGTCTCTGTCCGCGACTCGAGGAGCCCCAGCGCTCTCTGTATAGCTAACTCAGGTTATATACCTGACTGGTTTAACTACCAAGGGGAGGTACAATGGAGGATTGAAGCAGGTGAGTGGAGAGGGGGCCAAGGATGGGAGGAGTTGGGGAGAAGGAGGAGGATCTAAGACATTTTATTTATTTATTTATTCAACCTTTACATGTACATCAAGGTCATTTTGACGACAAACCCGATGAAAGAATAATCTCTGTAGATACAGAAATAACTACAAGGAGAGAAATGAAAAAGGTGAAAGACAATGAATGGATATCCTTTTCTCTCACTCTTTAGTACTTACTACAGTGTCTCTTGTTGGTTGAATTCAATAAAACCACAGTCCAATGCACACTTGATTCATTAAACAATGTTAAGTACGTGGCACACACAGAGGGCAGTTATTACCTGTGTCTGTTACCAATGTTCACTGAAGGAGGAAAATGAGGTAACACCTTATTATGGGAGTTGTGCTCTCACGACTTTGACAAACTCGAATCATGCCAGACAAGGTCAAGGAAGACTGTGCCTTGTGGTAAACTCCGCCTTTCTTCGGGTAAGACAGAGGCTGTGATTTATTCCTTAAATTCCATACCGTGCTTCACTGAGCCCAGGAATGGCTGGCTCAGGGTTATACTGGTGTCATGTCGTGTTTCCTTCCTTCAGTGAACAGCACTTGTAGTCATGCATGTATGTTCTCAAGAGGGTCCATCCCACCTCATATGCTAACCCCAACTTATACCGAATGAGACTTTAAACCTACAAATTTGAGGTCTTGTGGGTGTTGTGCACGCTGCGTGCCACTTAATGACCCTATCATGAAGGGCAGGTGGTGTTATAGGCCATGGAGAGGCACTGCTTAGAGAGCTCAAAAGACCTGCAGGACATAACTAGGACTTTCAGGGCACCGGACCCATTTGGATGTAATGTCTCCATACAGTTGTCCAGGACTAACTGATCACAAGATGGAGAGAGAGGTTCCCAAGGAGGGCCCTGGGCCTTGCATGTGATGGGGCCCATTTCATCAAGGAGGTTTTTGCATGAATGTGACTTTGTGAAATTTGTAAGAGAGAAACTTTTAATATTTTTTGTAGCTTTTTTAAAGCTTAGGATATCATCCACCGAACCGAAAGTGAAAAACAATTTTATTTTGACACCAGAGTTTAACAACCAGTTGTTCTGGATGCACGGACATGTTTGCACAGAGCGAGAGATTTTGGACCAAAAGGCCTCAGCGAGGTCTAATCTGTTGGCAGTAATAACTCTCTAGATTACTCTCTCTCTCTAACGGATCATAGTGGGTGTTGCCACGGGTACAGCCGCTGCTAACCCGCTGATGCTGGCAGCAACACACCAGCACTAACAACTGGAAAACAATGTGAACTGTGGGTAAGAGAAAAACAGCTTATTGAATATTAATGAGCAAATATTGAACCATCTTTGTGTCACATTGTCTAGTGTCATAGACAACATTACCCAGTACCCTTCATAATTACTGGGAGAGCGACGTATTCTCATTTCTTTTGGCTCTATACTCCAAAGATTTGGATTTGAAATAAAATCGACACAATGAGGTCAAAGTGTAGATTCACATTTATTTTTGAGAGTATTTGTTTGGTTCCCTCATTTAGACATGCCAACAGTATTAGGCCCCATATTTCACCCCAGATTTATATAATATCCAAATTCTGCATTATGTTTGGTGTCTGGTCGCATATACTTTGCTTGCAATAACTGCCTGAATTCTACACTCATTTACCTTTAGGTTGCTTATTTTTAGGTATTTTGCCTTAATTGTCATCCTTGACAAATGAAAAGCATGTGCAATTGGATTGAAATCTTGAGATTTACTTGGGTCATCAGGAACTTTGCCGTTTTTGGCCTTGGATATCACCCCTGTTGCTATGGAAATTTGTTTTGGGTCATTGTTTTGCAAAATGATGACGCGTCATCAAACTAGTTACATACCTACACAGTGAGACGGATCCACTGGCGTTCATATATACCCAAGCCTAAACACCCCTTCCATCGTTCACCATAATTCCATCTTTCAAGCTATTTACATTTACTCAAAATCAAAATTATAAGTAAAAGTCCAGGGTCAAGGTTTTAGGAATACCTGCTGCTGTATCCTGAAAATATATATTTTTATTATTATTTTTAGACAGACTTGGCTTTCCGAGAGACGTTGAAGGCTAATAAATTGTCCGGTCCTGACAAAGTAAATGTCATTTACATTTAGCCAAAGCAGACACTGCACTGTTAGATCAATGTACTTTTGTACTCCAACAGCTATCTGTTAGCGCAATTCCTTCCCTGTCACCCTGCTGCAGTGTTTACATATCTGCCATGTTCCCCCGAACATGGGCTACGTTTTCATGCCTTTTGGTCAAGTTTTGAGAGGTAATTAAACTGAACCTCACAATGTGGTCTTTTTTGGAGGCTGGCATTGCCAACACTATGTGAAAACAGAACTACACATCCAGTTTTTGAGTAGAACATGATGACACAACGTTAAGAACCCTCCCCTTATTTTTAGACAGATATTACAAGTTGCTTGACATGCTAATATTGACTCTAATAATATGATCTATGTTATTATTCTGTAGATAGGGTATATTCAAGCAATCACACCACAGAGGGAATAGATGTAATGTTAGGAATAGGTGTAACAATATACATCATAACAATTTGAAGTTTTAGTTGGTTGGCTCCTGTAAGGACCAAGCTCTTCTGGGATTAAATATTGGTCTGCAATCTTTCATTAAATCTAATTATGGCAGGTCTTTTTGAACTTATTGCCAAAACACCATTGTTTGGAGTAACAGCCAATGCGTAGGGGCAGCCATTATGCGAATCTGACTATGTAGCCTTTTTCAGTTTGTTGGCAGACAAATTGAAGACATGCATTGAATGCGTGCAATGTATTTGATCCTCTATGTTCAAGTATTATGGTGGCAGAATCATGTTGTGGTTATGCTTGTCGCCAGCAGGGACTGGGAACCAAAATAAATATGAAAATCAAAGTCCAAGTTAAAAGTGAGAGGAATTACCAGCCTCTGTCTCATGCAATCCTAAGCCTAGATGGAGTTACATTTTTTCCACTGGACAACTGACCGTATCAATGGTTGACACAAACCAGAATGGCTTTCCAAGAGACATTGGAGATCACTGACATGTCCTGACTGACCTAACTTTGCTCGAAATTCTGGGACAAGATTTGAATAATATTAGTCAATGTCAGTCAAAAAAATCCAATAGAATAACAACAAAGGATGACATCAGTTAAGATTTGTGCAAAGATTGCTATGAATAATCAATTTTATTGGTCACTGTCATCAATGATTACAGGGTTTGGCTGGCAATGAAGACAAACATATTATTTAATTAATTTCAAACTTTGATTACTAAGACTAAATGTATGAAATAGAACAAATAAAGACAGTATGTAGTAATGACACCATCTGTAACATTCTACAATGACAAGAAAAAGACAAAAAACAACTGTTAAATATCAATAACAGGTGTGGACAACGACAGGTCATGTAGGTAAATGTACATAGTGTAGGTAGCTGGCAATAAACTGTAACAGCTGTTTTCATACTATATATGAATGTGTGTGGAGTGAGTGTGTGTGTGTGTGTGTGTGTGTGTGTGTAATAAGTGTGTGGGCAGAGTCTAGCATGTGTGCATATTGTCAATGCTGGTGCGACAGTGCAGGAAGAGACATTTGCAAATCATTAACAAAATAAAATCATTTGTTAATCTTTTATTTGGCAGCCGTGTTTCTTTGTGGCTTATACACTTGAGGCACTCGTACTTGGATTTGAAGTCAAACAACTACAGTTAGGTTGAAGTTTGGCTTCTCAAGACTTTTCAGGATATTTGTGGATGCTATTTCGAAATGGTAACACTTTTTATACATAGTTCTTTTGTTTTGCGTCAAAAGTATTGCCGATTCCTTCGGGTCGATTTTTTCTAGGCACTGTTAACTACAATGTATACATGCACAACCTTTCATCTAAATGTGAAGGAGGAATATGTTTTATTGAACTCAAATGTGGAAAACACAACCATCTTGCAACTCTTGAACAACTTGGTTCTGGGTGCATATGCAAGACAAACGCCCGCCTGAGTACTCTGGGTTCAGGGGAAACAGGCTAACTGGCCGTGTCACTTGGTATTGGCAATGTTAGGGTCACAAGCCTTGGGAGGCTGTCTGTCCGTCAACCCTCCCCCATTTCAGGACTGGGTGTGCAGGGATTCCTCCTTCAATGGGACTCGGCAGGATATCAGCTCTCCCACCTTGGGCACATTTACAGAGAGAAAAGACACATTTTCAAATATTAACTGCTTTGTGAAAAAGGATCATTGTGTACTTCCAAAATGTCCCACTTTAAATAAGAAGATAGTATTACTACAGTGTTGACAGAATGTTTAGTTTAGCCTAATAAAACCAGAACCTGAAAAGTAATGCTGTTTCAACAGACTTACTATAATCGTACATTGTAAATAATGTAATTCACCAATGCAAACACTAAGATGTTTTTGTTTACAGTTATCAAGTGACTTGTAAATAGTAATTAAATGAGTAGTTCGTCTAAATGCAGTTCACTACGCCCCAACACAGTCAGCTAGATTGGGTTGTTTTCCAAGAGGCAGGTGGCACATTGTGGGGCCATCACAGGGGACAGGTATCTCCCATCAAACACTGCCAAATGCACAGCGGTCCTAGAGCACAGTTACAACAAAACTTTGGCTATCGGGGCTTCCCCTGCTATGTAGCGGAGAGAGCAGACTGTCATTTTTCATCTGAACACCCATCTGTGTGGAACTGACCATCTGCTCTGACATGGATTGCAATGGATGTTTACCAGTAAACTACGCTTATTTTGGTGTACACTGTCTGTTATCATCTATGTGGCTTTCTCAGCTGTAAAAATATGAATTAGTAAATACAACATTTTGCTGCGAATTTGGCTTTCATTTGACCTTTTGGAAATGCACCTGAAACTCTAAAGGTCAACTGGAGGTACGTTCTGAGCAGGGAAGGGTAATAAACTCACTGAAAATTTTGTACACCTGGTAACTAACATGGCGCTTTCTGCTCAACATGTGCTGTTGCTGGCTGTAGTAGAATTATTTCAGTGCCAAGGTGAGATGTTTTTTGTTGGTTCCTAGCAGTGAAATAATTTCCTTTTTACAGAACCAGACTCAACGCTCATTCCACTCCAATGCGTGTCGAGTCAGACATTATCTTCTAACCTCAGTAGTCACAGGGAGTATCTGTTGGAAAAGTATCTCACATTACCTCAGAAGGTGATGTGCAATAACCCATTTATACTATAATTATTTCTATACTATAATAATTATCTCCAATGCAAATCTGGCTAAAAGTCTTCTTCTTCTAAAGAAAATGATTGCAGTGTTAAAACGTACTGAAGAATACTCATCTTCTGCTGAATCTACCCTTGGAATTCTCCCCCTATCCTGTTTCTTTCTTTACTCACACTGTCAGATTAGATCACATCTCTTCTTCGTATTTATATGAAGCATGGTAGCTATTTTAACCAACATTCCGAAAAGTTAATAATCTATGTTCTCCATTAGGATGAAAAATTACATTGCTCTTACTAAATGCCTGTGTGTATCTGGCCTTTATTTTAAATTCTGCCATTGTCCAGAGGTGTTTTGGTTGTTAAGATTATAATAGACCACAATGACATAAGGGCCATCTCATCTGCCTTTCAAACGGACAATGTCACAGTACCTTCCTTCAATGTATTTTGTGTGAAACATAAATCCATGGATTAAGCTGGAGGACGTACCTATGAAGCATGGCGGGGAGGTCGTTTTTTAAAGGCAGGGTGGAGGGCTGTTGCTTTCTGTTTAGTAAATGTCTGGCTGTTTGTGGTTGTCAGTCTGTGGGGGGAGTCTGGAGATAAGAAGGATTATACAATCAATGAATAGATAGAAAGGGTGAAAGACTTTTTGACAGATTGTGAGCAGCCTCCCAGGTGATGCAGAAACTTACGGATCTCTTCCGTAGCGGCAAGCTGACCACCACATTCTAAGTTCAAGGTAGACACTGCTGCCAGCAAAAGAAAAAAACAAGTGTGTGTGTGTTCCAGAGTGCTCAGGAGGAGATGGAGAGAATATGTGTGCGTTAATATGTGTTTACGTATGTGTATTTGCGTCAAAGAAAGACCTGTTCCTTATTTAGAACAAACACGACCTGTGCTCACGTTACTTAGAGGCAACCACTCCCTGAGTTTAAACTACTATGTGGACAAACAAACAAGTACTTATTCTGTTTGACCTATCGGGAATTGTCAGTTAGCTTTGGAGAAACATTGCGGACTGAACCAGCTATTACTCTACCATTTATTGGCTGTTGCCCAGTTTCCAAAACTGGAAAGTTAATGGGAAACAAGTATTTAAAGCAGAAGTTTATGATTCTGGGACATTAGCATTAGCACAGCAAAATATGTTCACATGTTTCTGAACCGGAATGTGTTACTCTATTTTATAAATAATAAAAATAACAACAATAATATGAGGCATTTTCCAGGGTGCTTTTCATCACAAAGTGAATCTCAAAGCACTTTTAAAACAATAGAAAACCATATGTAAAGTTCTGGCAATGGTAGGTCTTGACTTGATGATATTCAATAGTTGACATTGAGTTCAGGTACTTTACAAGGGCAGTAGTGTATTAGTGTTGGGTAGGCAGAATGGCCAACCAGACAGACAGAGGGGGAGCCCCCCTTCAGTAAGTCGTCTGGATCATAATCCACTGAAAGTATAGAACCCACTCTAATGATGTAATGGATTCTCAAAACCAATGGAATTCCAGCTCAAACTGACCAGAGAGAGGGGAGAGAGGAACTACATAACAAGTCTACACATCGTGCATTCTGGTTGCTCCAGTCCACTTCTTAACTACTCCTTTCTGTTTGTGCCGTGCTGCTGTTTTTTTCCACTCTCCCTCCCTAGACAAAGACACAGCTTTGTTCTCCATCCAAACCTGGATGGAGAGAGGGGGTAGTAAGAAGGATATGGGGAAAGTGAGAGGGGGAGTTGTTAAGAGCTCATCACAGTGTAATAAAACCTTATTGACCCGAGACCCGAGACCTGGCATGCACATATACACACAGACGCGCAACACACACACACGGTGTGTAAAACTCCCTGTATTATGTGGGGTTATACTGGATTACACATGGTTCTGTATTTGTACCAGTATGTAGAATCAGAACCTGGGACGTGCCTGGAGAAAGTTTGAGCAATCACAACATCCACCATTCACAATCTTTCCATGTCAGCATGAATGTCAATACAGA
Organism: Esox niger; assembly: GCA_016801105.1. Lineage (NCBI taxonomy): Eukaryota > Metazoa > Chordata > Actinopteri > Esociformes > Esocidae > Esox > Esox niger. Next base: position 75,086 of record JACXGJ010001764.1, read on the forward strand.
AAATGTGTAAACTGTCAATATGTCTCTTAACTGATCAGAACTCAGAGCTAAGAAGTTCAGTGTAGAACTTTCTAAAATCCCTTAATTAAAAAAGAGCGCTTAAAGGTCAATCCATATCCTGATACCTAACATTGCAAACCAGACCAAATCCTCCCCCAAAACTCCTTACACTAATAGCCAGTGGCCAGTGGCTTGTAACGAAAACACATTTCCTCCTTTGCTCTTGAAACGATGCCTGTTGCTCTTTATTCTCATCTCGTGGTGGTCCATAGCTCACTGGACATCTTACTCACGCTTGATACCTGGATAGTTTACCATGTCCAAGGGGAGGTGCAAAACAGCAATGTAGTAGATGTGTGGAGAGACTGCTGAGGATGATGAAGACTGGGATCAGCAGTAGCCCTCATCAGGCCCCCATAAAGAAAGTATCACGGCGGGATATTTACAGTAACAACAGTGTTTAGAGAAATGGAAAAATACTATAAAGAACTGAAGAAACTCTGGAGTACTCCCTTCGTCATTTTTGTTGATTGATAGAATTCCTGGAAATGTTAAGATAAAAACAGAGTGATAAAGATGTGATAGCACAGACAGACAGAGACCGGTGCATTGTGTATTCATTCCCACGGCAAAAATAAAATGCTTAGCTACTGCCCAGCTGTGTTTCGGTTGTTGCAGTTATAACAAACAGCCCTGGCTGATATGCAATCTCATCTGCCTTTCACATTCTTTTTTTGTTCTTTGCTGTCATATGAATTTTCAAACACTTTTCAAACAAGTCTTTGGTTCCATTTTCACAACTATAACGTTAATTGTTTTCTAAATCTTAGGGGCAAATTAGACATCAACAACTGTTGTGACAACAATTCCCTTTTAATAACATTTCGCACCATCACACAACCCCAGAAAAGGGGTGTCTGTGACTGCAGATCAGACCTCGGTCTCTGTAACCCTTTTGGCGCAGGCCCTGATCTGCCTTCAAAGGAGATAGAGGAAAACGAGAATTTGACAAAACAGTAAAGAAGAATGGGGTGAATTGTTCTGAGGTGAATCAAACCTGGCTCTTATGTGTTAGTAAAATCCTGCTCTGATGTGTATAACCTTGCTCTGATTTGTAAAACCCGACTCTGATGTGTTAGTAAACCCTGCTCTGATGTGTCAGTAAAACCTTACTCTGATGTGTTAGTAAACCCTGCTCTGATCTGTCAGTAAAACCTTACTCTGATGTGTTAGTAAAACCTTACTCTGATGTGTCAGAAAACCCCTGCTCTGATGTGTTAGTAAAAGCCTGCTCTGATGTGTTAGTAAACCCTGCTCTGATGTGTTAGTAAACCCTGCTCTGATGTGTGAGTTTAACTTTATTCTGATATGTCATATAGAACCTTACTCTGATGTGTTAGTAAACGCTGCTCTGATGTGTAAGTAAACCCTGCTCAGATGTGTCAGTAAACCCTGCCCTGATGTGTTAGTAAACCCTGCTCAGATGTGTCAGTAAACCCTGCTCTGATGTGTTAGCAAACCCTGCTCTGATGTGTTAGTAAACCCCTGCTCTGATGTTTTAGTAAACCCCTGCTCTGATGTGTTAGTAAACCCCTGCTCTGATGTGTTAGCAAACCCCTGCTCTGATGTGTTAGTGAACCCTGCTCAGATGTGTCAGTAAACCCTACTCTGATGTGTTA
>JACXGJ010001765.1:0-49442 GCA_016801105.1 Esox niger
GTCAGAGTAAGAGCATACGTCAGAGTAAGAACATACGTCTGAGTAAGAGCATACGTCAGAGTAAGAGCATACGTCAGAGTAAGAACATACGTCAGAGTAAGAACATACGTCAGAGTAAGGGCATACTACGTCAGAGTAAGGGCATACGTCAGAGTAAGGGTGAACGTCAGAGTAAGAACATACGTCAGAGTAAGGGCATATGTCAGAGTAAGGGTGAACGTCAGAGTAAGAACATACGTCAGAGTAAGGGCATATGTCAGAGTAAGGGTGAACGTCAGAGTAAGAACATACGTCAGAGTGCATAATGTTCCATATAAATGGTGCTGTGGAATCTGAGCATTAACAATTACAATATGAATGTACGTAAGTGAATGTGCCTAGATAATGAGAACAACAGAAACATCTCTGTTTAGATCATCTCTCTGTAAGTTGCACTCTGATAACCACAGGAATGTTTACATTGACCATTAGACATGAGGGTTACTGTCTTGGAAACCTGATCTTTGCAGGGTAAACACGCCCTTCAATGTATATATCAGCTTGTAACCAACATTACAGAAGAGAATAGAATAGAAGAAATTGAGCCTGTAACATCATGTGCTATTAGACTATCAAATGCTGCAATAAACATTTGAATTACTCTCTCCCTCGACAACTGGATATGCGATTTATTATTACAACCACTATACGAAACAGCTGATTTCTAACAGTGCTTTCACAAATGTGCAAGTCACCCTGTGCACTAATGCACCCCCATACTATCACGATGCTGGCTTTTGAGCTGTGCGCTGATAAAAAGCTGGATGGTCCCTCTCCTCTTTAGTCTGGAGGACACAGCATCTATGGTTTCTAAACAAATCAGACCACAGGATAGTTTTCCACTTGGTCTCAGTCTGTCTTAAAAGAGCTTGGGCCCAGAGACGGCCACAGTGTTTCTGGATCATGTTCATAATGATCTCTTTGCATGGTAGAATTAAAACTTGCATTTGCTGATGCAGCGACGTACTGTGTTCACAGACAGTGGTCTTTGAAAGTGTCCTTGAGCCCATGGAACTGTAAGGAGGTAAAGAACATCAAGAATCGGATGCAGATTGATGCTGGCCATGGATATGTGGTGGCAGCTGACACAAATGAAATTCCCTACTACCTAAAACGTGGTTTCATCCAAGATGAATGGGTCCGCATTCCTGGATTTGTGAAGCATATCACTGTTGGACCAGCAGGGACATGGTGTGTTGACAGGACCGATAGAATATTTAAGTACCTGGATGGCAAATGGGTGCATGCAGAAGGTAAGTTGGCACTGCTCAGTTCTGATCCAAAGGGTTTTTGTTTAGACTTTTTACCATCAGGCTGCTGATAGATGTATAACAAGTTTCAGAAGTTAATTGTTTTGATATTTTTCAAATGACTAATTCAGTGTGTCTTGGTTGTCTGTCTTCAGGCTTTCTGACGCAGGTGGATGCTGGGGGTGACCAGTTTATTGTGGGTGCCAGCAAGCAAGATAAATCGCTTTGTCTGAAAAGTAATGCCACAGTTGGTTACAAGGGTCCTGGCTCTCCCCTTCCTTGGACAGAATTACCAGGAAGTGTGAAATACTACAGTTGTGGACCCTTTGGGTGCTGGGCAGTCAACAAGGATGATGCCATCTTCATGAATGTATGTTATGGAAAAGGTGTTAATTAGTTATTTTAACAAATGTTAGAAAAGTTCTTATTGGTCTTTGTGTCTTCAGGTTAATCGGGACTGCCAGTACAGTGGGTGGAGTAACACTGATGGCATGCTTTCCATGATTGAAGTGGCAACTGATGGTAGTGTCTTTGGGGTCAACTCTGTGGGTGATGTTTATGCAAGGTAAGGTTACATTGTCTTTCCAGCATGTTACAATTTCTTGTTAAACCTCTTTACATGCTTTGCTCTATTTAAGTGGACCACATTTTAATGTGTGGAAGTGGTGCACTAATGTGCATAAAGTGAAACTGGAGTCCAGTATTTGGGCTTTCCTGTTTTGAACAGCTGAGGTGCACTGTGGATGGAGAAATGGAGCTGTGTGTCTAAAATTATCATGTCAATGAAGTGAGCACTTTGTCTTTGGATTCCTAGCTGTGATAATATAGAGCAACAATTTGTTTTTCAGAGATGGAATTACTGCCAAAAAGCCCAAAGGTACTAGATGGAGCTATATCCCCTCTGAAAACATCCATGAAGTATGTGAGCTTTGACCAAGGACGTCTTTGAGCCATCTCAAAGTCTGGCCTCACGTTCACTTGCACATGATGGGTTCTGTTGAATGCAAGTTCATGGTATTTCATTAGGGATGTCATGAACCTTTTATTTGAATAAGATGCCACAGATATTAATCTTTTATGCTTGAAAGTTTACTATTGTTTTTAATAACTGGCATTAAAACACTAAGGACTTCAAATTTATTACAAAATCAACATACTTGACCTTTCCTTTCAGTTATATATATTTTTCTAAGTGGTTAAGGCCTCTTAAAAAAAATCCCCAGTGACTTTTTTTTAAGCTATACTGTTGTAACAAAATGGTTTAAGGCAAAATTGACAAGGAGGGAGACTACCTAATTTAAAAACATTAATCACAATGAAATCTGTATCTTGGTCCTTCCCAAATCTGCATTGCTTTGTGAATAGCAATGCAGTAGTGTTCCTTTTAGGCTAATTTTACACATGCCTTAGCATGTCCAGGCTGTAGGTACAGGGCAGACTGCAAGTGGTTTAACTGGAAGAAATTGTTCACATGGGAGGGTACTGGTTATGTGCTAGCTGTTCAACTTTGGTATTTTTTATATATCTGATGGTTGCCAAAATCCAGAGGACTGACATTAAACAATAAGCATGAGCCCTAGAACCAAATCCAGACATGTCTAATTAGAATTTTGTTTTAAACCGTTAAATTAGGTGTATTTAAAACACTACTCAAAAGAATTAATTGAACATGTAATCATCAGAGGAAAAACCCCAATTCAGTTAAATGTTAGGAATCTCAATCTGTCCAGTTACAAAGCATAAGCGATTGGTGCAAATGCATGTTAAAATGTGCATTAGAGAGGCAACCCTAACCCAAATGGGAATGGTTTTGCCACAGACAACTGCTCTCCTTATCCTTCCTGATCTCTAGTTGTACATTTTGTGTGTGTCTTTGTCACAACTGGTCACATGAGGCAGCACACACAGCCCATTCAGATTGCACAGGTAGACCAGCTCCTTCAGGATGGCATATCCATAAGTGCTGACACTAGATTTGCTGTGTCTCCCAGTACAGTTTCAAGAGCCAGAGTCTGTAGGCAGTTCCTGGATCACAAATTGATGCCATTAACTGGTCCTCAAGTTCCCCAGACCTGAATCCAATTGAGAACCTCTGGGATGTTATGTATCAGTGCATCCTAAGCCGTCAAGTTGCACCACAGATTGTTTAGGAGCTCAATGATGCCCTGATCCACATCTGGGAGAAGATCCCCCTGGACACCATCTGCTGTGTCATCAAGAGCATGGCCAGATGTTGTCGGGAGATCATAAGGGCACATGGGAGCCTGTCACGTCCTGACTAATCCCCTAGCCATCTTCGCACTGGCTGGGGCCATAGTCAGGACGTGGCTAGAAGAGGTGCCTCTAGGCACCTCTATGTACTTGGGTCTCCCCAGTTGGAGGCAGGTGTTGGGTATTGCCTCCAATTGGGGAACTTATTTAAGTTGACTGTTTGACCACATGAATGTGGATTATTTTGGTTTGCTATCCGTAGGCTACAACACCCAGTCATTTGGAGTTGCTTTGAGTTTGCTTGTTTGTTTCTTTTGTTCTCTCTTAATTAAACCATGGACTACTATCTCCACAACGTCTCTGCGCCTGAGTCCTTCCACCAATTCCGTGACAGAGCCATACACTACTGAGTCACATTAGGAGTTGCCATAATGAAAAGTTGAAAGTTGGAACAGACTGGATTTTTTTTAGTTTGAATCCAATCCTCAATCGGTTGATAATGTGATGTTCTCAATGAATTGCACAAATGAACAGTTTAGATTTTGATCTTTAATATATTTTGTTCCTTGAGACCCGATGTGTGTTCCCTTAATTTATTTGAGCAGTGTAGTATGCCATTAATCAAATCTCTACTGAACAGTTGAGATCTTGGGAAATTCATTTAACCTCTAAGGGGATCAGAAGTGAGCAACCAAAGTGCAATTTTTCCAAAACCCTTCCCGACCAAACTTACTAAGTCCACAAAGAGGGTTTTGAATAGGAATAATGTTTTCAACCTTATCAGCTGATTTAGGGGACAATGTATGAAATATATTTGTTTAATGCTTATTAAAATGTAGGTACCGATCAAACGTAGTATTAAATCCAATAAACGACCAACATAGCTACTTATTTGGTTTGAAAAACATGATAAAGATGCTACACTCGTCATGTTGAGATGTTGCACTCACCATGATGGGGATTTTTTTCTGTCTTTGTCACATCATTTTGTGACGTGATTTTATTCTCTGGTATAATTGATACTACTACTAAACGTGGGAAAAATGTATGAGAACAGTTTTTTTATTTAGTAAATTGGAATCAGACAGGATCCAACAGAAGCATCGCAACATCGAAGCCTACAATTATGGCCGTTGCTCGTGATACTATCAGATACGCTACAATTCAAAAGTTTAGTGACATTTTGAAATGTCTTTGTTTTCCGTGAAAACACATGAACTGAGATTGGAGCTGTGCTTTGGGTCAGAAGGAAAGTGGCTCCAATTAAGCGCTGTCCACAGGAACTAGCATTGCAAAATGGAGTGATAGCTTCTTCAAGATCCTTTCACGCTGTACAGTTCTCCCAGTTATCCACAACCAAAGCACCCCCAGACCATCACATTGCCTCCACAATCCTTGACAGATGGCAGCAAGCATTTCCAGCATCTTATCATTTGGTCTGCGTCCCACAACTGTTATTCTTTGTGATCTGAACTCCTCAAACTTAGATTCGCTAATCAATATCACTTTATTCCAATCTTCCTTTGTCCAGTGTCTGTGTTCTTTTGCCCATGTTAATATTTACTTTAACGCCAGTCTGAGATATGGCTTTTTCTTTGCTACTCAGCCAAGAAGGCCATCATCCAGAGTTGCAACAGTGTTGTTGTTCAGACTGGTGTTTTGCGGGTACTATTTAATAAAGCTGCCAGTTAAGGACATGTAAGGCATCTGTTTTTCAAACTAGACACTATATTTTACGTGTCCTCTTTCTCAGTTGAGCACCGCGGCCTCCCACTCCTCTGTGAAATGTTATGAATTTATTTGTTTCTTTAGTGAAAACATTTAAAGTATTAGGCGGACAGTCAGAACTACAGTCTAACAAGGACACTGTACCATCACTATGATCACCAAGACATAACTTGGTTATTGTGTCATAATTTACTACAATTGATAAAAAATCCCTAGAAGAAACAATTTGACTTCTTAAAGCTTCTACATGTTGTCTCAACACTCTGCATTCATACATTTTAAGAACAATTTTGAACTCTATAACAATAGACCTGCAGCAAATAGTTAATAGCTCTCTGCAATCAGTCATTTTCCCAACATCTCTAAAAACAGCTGCCATTAAGCCCATATTGTACAAGAAATCAATGGATGCATCTATAATGAAGACCTATAGACCTGTTTCATATCTCCCTTTTGTCGCAAAGATTATTGAGAAGGTTCTATTCAATCAACTCAGTGATTTTGTGACCTCAAGAGGTCTCTTAGACAAATTTCAGTCAGGCTTCCGACCTCACCACAGTACTGAAATGGCCCTGATGAAAGTTTTAAATGATATACGGCTGAATACTGATTCATATAAAATAACGGTTCTAGTTCTACTAGATCTCAGTGCAGCCTTTGACACTGTAGATCAAAGAACACTTATAGATTGGCTGGAAAATTGGGTAGGACTTTCTGGGACAGTCCTTGATTGGTTCAGATCTTATCTAGATGGCCGGAGTTACTTTGTCATCAGTGGTAATCATGAATCTGATAGGGTGTCTATGACATGCAGAGTTCCACAGGGGTCAGTTCTCGGACCGCTTCTGTTCAATCTCTACATGCTACCTTTGGGCTAAATTCTACAGGACAACAACATTAACTAAGACAGCTATGCCGATGATACTCCAATATGGCTCTCGAACCGTATGACAACAACTCAATAGACACTCTGTCACTGTATAGAGCACATAAATACATGGATGAACCAACATTTTCTACAATTAAATAAAGATAAAATGTGATAATTGTGTTTGGCAACAAAAATAAAAGAACTAGTATTGGTAAAGAGCTGTATTCTTAGGCCCTTAAAACCAAGGATCAAGTCCGGTTTTATCTTGGTGTTCTGATAGACTCAGACCTCATATTTAACAGTCATCAAATCGGTGACCAAAACAGCATTTTATCATCTGAAAAATATATGCAGAATCAAAAGCCTGGTGTCCCAAAAAGACCAAGAGAAGCTCATCTATGCTTTTATCTCTAGTAGGGTTGACTACTGTAATGGCCTCTTAACTGGACTCCCCAAAAAGACTGTAAAACAGCTGCAGCTCATTCAGAATGCAACTTCTAGAATGTTAACCAGGACCAAGAAGACAGAGCACATCACTCCGGTTTATAAATCTTTGCATTTGCTTCCTGTCAGTTACAAAATAGATTTTAAAGTGGTTCTTCTAGTTTATAAATCTCTGAATGGTTTAGGATCCGAATGCATTTCTGATATGTTTGAAGAATATAATCTGAGCAGGGCTCAGGTCAGCTAGTAGAGCCCAGAGTCCAAACTAACCATGGAGAAGCTGCGTTTAGCAGTTATGCTGTACACAACAGGAATAAACTACCAGAAGATCTTAGACGTTCACCAAACGTGTCCATTTTTAAATCCAGGCTAAAAACACTTTTCTTTTCACGTGCCTATGATTGAGCTCTTAAAGCTTCCTAGGTTTTTATAACAGCACTGTTTAGTCTTACAGCTTTTATAGCATCCTATGTTTTATATTCTATCTCTATTTTCTTATTCTATGTTTTCTTATTATGCTGTATTTTATATTTCTCTTCTTGATTTATTTTGTTATAAATCTATATATTGCTATCTTTTACCAAATGTAATGCAAGTTCTAGTGCTATCAGAGGAATAACCTCTGTGTAAATATAACAATCTGCTGATGATGGATCTGTCTGTTTTGATTCTATTGCATTACTTCTATTTTCACTGTAAAGCACATTGAATTGCTTCTATGTATGAATTGTGCTATATAAATAAACTTGCGTGCTTGCTTGCTCTTTCAATTTTGGTTGGAGACAGTTTGTGCTGTTCTGTGAAGGTAGTAGACAGCGTTGTACAAGATCTTCAGTTCGTTGGCAATTTCCTAGATGGAATCGCCTTCATTTCTCAGAACAAGGACTGTCTGATGAGTTTCAGAAGGAAGTTCTTGCCATTTTGAGCCAGTGATCATACCCACAATTGTCTAAAGAAAGTTAGTTTTATTGCTTCTTTTATCAACACAACAGTTTTCAGCTGTGCTAACCTAGAACCTTGTTTCCAAAAAAGTGAAAATACAATTTCATAAAATTCTAATAAAAACCGAACGCAATGATGTGCTAACCATTTATCCCTATATTGATTTGAAAATAGTAGAAAGACTACAGAACAATTGTTGATATTATTTTCTGAAAAATACATGCCCATATTGAATGTGATGCCAGCAACACATTAAAAAAAATTGGGACAGGGGCATATTTACCACTGTGGGAAAACACAAATCAAAATCTTCAAACTACATTCACAAAACCTGTGACTCTTCTGTCAAAATCAAACACTCGCCTCAAAACCATTTAATGTGTTCTCAAAGTCAAACGCTTTCAGATCATACACCCAGCCAGTCAATGTATAAACACTACAGATCATTAATTAAACACTACATAAAAAACAGAGATCACAGCATCCAGGGCATGTAGTTACAGAAAAAATATGTTTATTTTACATAGTAAATGCATATGCATTTTGCAATAAAAAAGTATAGCAATCACAACTTATTACTGTGAATAAATTGCATACAGTACGTAATGTTAGTAATACAGTATTTAAATGTCTTTATATTCAGCACTTGCATGGACACTTACACTTACAGTATTCCAAATGCAAAAGCCCAAAGATAAAATAAACTAATTTCAATAAACTCCAAATGTTGTGCAACTGCAAAGTCAATATCAATGAGAGATTCGTTGAACCTCAGCATCATGTCTTTGTGCTGGGTCCGGTCAAAGGACTCCTCATCTATGACCTCTTACACATACTTTTCTTCCTCATCGATCAACTCTGACGAACACTCTTCTCCTCTGCCTCAGACCTGTGCCACCTGTCCAGTGAACTGTTTTTCTGTATAATTAGTTTGACCACATCCTTAGAAACAAGTGTGAACTATTTTGAGTCATTGTGTGTTAACGATGACAACTGTGTTGGAGTTTAACTTTTGCAACACAAGCGCAACAAGTTCATCACTGTGTGAAACATGATTTAATGAGTGAGAATGTGTTTAGAGTTTTGCAAACAGAGTGAATGAAATTTGTCTATTTGAATATGTCTAACAAAAGAGTGACTGATTTGACAAATTGGTTTAGGCCACTGGAAGTTTGGTTCAGAGAATAGGGTTTAGAATTTTAGCAATTCAGAAAAACTGTGATGGTGCTTTCACAGATGTGCAAGTAACCATGTGCACTAATGCACCCCCATACCATCATGAATGCTGTCTCGTGAACTGTGCGCTGACAAGAAGCCAGATTGTTCCTCTCTAGTCCGGAAGACGCTGCATTCACGATTCCCTTAAAAAAATGTAACTTCTGATTTGTCAGACCACAGGACAGTTTTGCACTTTAACCCAGCTAAAAATGAACTCAGGCCCAGTGAAGTTGGCAGAGGTTCTGAGTCTTGTAAATATATTAGCTCTTCTTTGCATGGTAGAGAGTTAACATTTGTGGATGCAGAAATGTACTATGTTCACAAACAGTGGTTTTCAGGTATTACTAAGCCCATGCAGTGATTTCCACGAAAGAAACATGTCTGTTTTTAATGGAGTGTCCCCTGTGGGTCCCAAGATCATGATCATGATATGATTTTTGGTCTTGTCCCTCTAGTACAGAGGTTTCTCTGGATTCTCTCATACTTTTAATGGGTATTATGTACCATAGGCTCAGTTTCAACATTATACTTTTACTATTTTCTATTGAATATAGGGTTTGAATGATTTGCACATCATTGCATTCTGTTTTTATAAAAAAATTACGCAGCGCCACAAGTTTTTGGGAAACAAGATTGTTATTGCAAAAGGGTTTTGAATTTCATGTTATTTTAATGGACATTATTAAAATTAAGAAACGACTGCACCTTTTTCTTTCCTTTTCAAAACATTTTAAAGGAAGGTTTTGAGTGAGGAAAAAATGAGTAACATTTTCAGTGGGTTCTCAAATTTAACCCTTCTGTTCCTCACTCAAAACTCTCTTCTCAACTTGTTTGGAGAGGAAAGAAAAAGGTGCAGTGGTCTCTTATTTTTTTCCAGAGCGGTACATAAAGGTTAATCTGAAACAGAGAATGAAGTACCTTCCTCCAACCTGAGTGGAAGGGGTTGGTCCAATTGTAACTTTTCTATTGATCAGCTCACAAAATAGTAATTCCATGTCTTGGATAATGTGCAGACAGAATTTCCTTTGTTTTCAACTTGAAGCTCAATCTCTCCTTTTTTATAAGATATGGTGTCATTAACTCAGTTCATCATATTTTCAACAGTAACCAAATTTACACACATTAAAGGCTTTAGCAGATTGTGGAAAATACTTTTTATGTTCCTATTGTACATCTGGCGCTACTTGGTGGCGTCAGATGCACCTATATATAATATCCTTAGATTGTAATCAGGCCTGGGGAACGTGACAACCAGTCAATAGCATCAATGCCTTCGTCATCCAGTAACTGCCTACACACTCTGGCCACATGATTCCGGGCATTGTCCTGCACCAGGAGGAACCTAGGGCCCACCACACCAGTTCTGACGATGGGTCTGATGATTTCATCCCGGTTCCTAACAGCAGCCAGAATAATGTTGGCCAGAACGTATAGGTCTGTACAAGGACAAGCCACCCGAGACCATAACTGACCCACTGCCAAACCAGTCATGCTGGATGATGTTGAGGCCAACATAACTTTCACCATGACCTCTCCAGACTCTTACATCTGCTCAGGGAACCTGCTCTCATCCGTAAATAGTATGGGGCACCAATTGCAGACCTGCCAATTCTGGTGTTCTCTGGTGAATGCCCCACTAGAGAACGTGGGGCCCTCATGCCACCCTCATGGAGCCTGTTTCTGACAGTTTGGTCAGAAACATGCACACCAGTAGCCAGCTGGAGATCAATTTGTAGGGCTCTGGCAATGCTCTTCCTGTTCCTCCTCGCACAAAGGAGCAAATACCAGTCCTGCTGCTGGGTTGATGCCCTCCTGGTATGGCTTCTGCGATCTCCTCTATGCTCTTGAGACTGTAATGGGAGACACATCAAACCTTCTTGCAACAACACATGCATTTGCCATCCTAGAGGAGCTGGACTACATGTGCAACCTGAATGGGCTGAAGGTACCACCTCATGCTACCAGTAGTGACAAGGACTATAGCAAAACACAAAAAGAAGGATCAGTCAGGGAGGATAAGGAGAGAGCAATTGTCTTTGGCCACCACCTGCACAACCATTCCCTTTGTGTTGGTTGTCTTGCTGTTGCCTCTCCAGTGCACCTGATGTCACTTTCATTTACACCAAAATAGTTATCATTGATTCACAAGCGCTTATGGTTCCTAACAGGACATCTTGATATCCCGGAAGTTTGACTTGGTGTTATACTTTGCTTACCTCTTCCCTTTTTTGAGCAGTGCACTATGAAACCTTTTACTGAAATTTAAAGCACATTTAACATTGCAGACGCATTTTTTGTCTCCCAATCAAAAATGTATTAAATGCATATGTTGAAAATTTAACTTCAGTTGTCAGTTTTTAATCATATCTAGATCTGTAAATTGTGCAATTCCTGAAATGTATGGGATCATTGTGAATTTTGTCCCACTTGTGATGTCTGGAATGACAACAGGATCCATTATCCACTTACTAGTCAATATTTCAGTTTTGTCCTCTTAAATGTAATCATATGTACTCCAATACATCAAACTTATGCAAGAAAAAGGGAATCTTTATTTTGCTGCTTTATTTAAGGATAGACCCCAGCCCTCTCACACTACAAATATTCCACTTGACTAACACACTTAGATTACGATTTTCATACTTTGCAAAGGAATGTATACATAGGTGGACTCATATATAATATGGTTTAAACAGGCTGCAAATGTTTTACCATGAGAAAAACAATGAGGCCGCAGAAGTGTTGAGCAACATGTGGATGTATGGTCTGGCCTGATCGTTACAAAAGCAAACTTTCTGCAGCCATGTCCTAGGTTGTGTTGGGATAGAAAGGTAGGCAGCAAAATCAGCAGCATGAGCAGCTCTGCACAGAGATAAGGAAGACTTGACTCCTTGGCTCATTATACAGCACAGTATTTATAGGTTTGAGTCACTCTTAGATGTGGAAATGGAACAGCTCTGGCACTCCCTATTGGATAACATTTATCAAGGGCCATTTCCTTAGAGGACAAGTTGATTTAGTTAATTCACAATTTGTTAGCGAATTTACCTTCATTATGTGAATTACACATTCCTTTTCTCAATATTACAAGTCTCTAAACAGTTACTGCAGTTCCCCCATCTAACATTACAAACAGACCAGTATCACTAGATATCTGCAGTGCAACATTTAATCCCTCTATTCAAAATAACATGTTTAAAATATAACACATTTTGAACAGCTTTATTTGCTGGATATTAATCAGCAAATAATTTGGAATACATCCAACAACAGTGAGTTTAAAGGGAACTGAAAAATCTGATTGAGTTTGCAGGGGAGACTAAAGAGTACACAGAAAGGTGATTCCGGACTTTGAGATGACCCAAAGACGGCCCAGGTCATAGCTGACGTGCTTCATGGGCATCTTCATTCGGATATGGCTCCATCCAGTACCCCAAGGTTTATCTGAAGTGACACCGTCTCTGCAGGGGGGGGTTCACATGGTTAAAGCTCTTAAGGGCAATGCATCCATAGCCATTGATTTAATAATTTATCACTGCTTGGTGAGCCAAATACCACTAAAATCCAGCCACTTGGTCAACATGTATGTTGCAGAGTCGCAGAACTTTAACTAAATATTCATGTATACACATCAACCGCTATGTATTTCTGGGTTAAATTTCTGCCTTGTCATGGCCAGAGTGTAACAATTAATTAGTTTTAATCCCAAATTGGAAAATGAAGAGCCAACTAAAGTCCTTAATGCACTGGTCCACTTAAATGTTAATGTGCAAGTAATTCAGCAGACTCACTTATCCAGAGGGCTTACATTAGTCAGAGTGCACACTTTAATCCTGCCCCCATCCCCAACATAGTTGAAATTGGGTTAAAGTTGAACAAGGAAACATTGTAATCGCACCTTGTGAGGAGGTCACCTGCAGAGTTGACCCCAAAGACACTACCATCAGTTGCCACCTCAATCATGGAAAGCTTTCCATCAACACCACTCCACCCATTGTTTTGGCAGTTTGGCCTCAGCTGAACAAAAGAGAAATGTTCTAAACTAATTAACTGTTCAGAGACAATACTTCTACTTCATTATACCCTCCCATAACTTACTCTCATGAAGAAGATAGAGTCACCCTTTTTGACTGCCCAGCACCCAAAGGGTCCACAACTATAGTACTTCACATTTCCTGGTAATTCAGTCCATGGCAGGGGCGAGCCAGGGCCCTTGTAGCCAAGTGTGGCACTACTACTTAAACAATACGGTTTGTCTTGCCTGTTGGTGCCCACAATGAACTGGTCCCCCCCAGCATCCACCTGCTTTAGAAAGCCTGAAGACCACAGAGACACACTTATCAGGGACAACTACTAACAATGGAATTGTTTAATTCTTAAAGAATGAATACTTATGGACACTGATAGTCAGGAATTGAGGTTAAGTCCTCAGTATTCATATTTGAGTGATGTACCTTTTGCTAGGACCCAGTTCCCAGCCACAAACTTGTAGACTGCATCTTCCTTGTTGACTCCCCAGGTCCCTGCTGGTCCAACAGTGATATGCGTCAGAGCACCAGGCAGGCGGCTCCATTTGGACCCTCGGAGAGAGTAGGGTATCTGACTTTTGTCCGTTGCAACTACCTGACCCTGTCCGGCATCGATCTGCATCAGATCTTTCACTTTCCCAACCTTCTGACAGTCCCATGCTATTTACAAACAAGTATACCAAGACAAAGTAACAAACACCAAACTGTATTGGATTAGAGTCTGTTCAGAGACACATGCTGTATGTTTTAGAGCCATGTTGATGCTGGCTACTTACCGTAAGCGGCTGCAAGCAGACAAAAGACCTGTAGGTTTAATACAGTGACTGTCATAATGCCTCTGTTAATTAGTATAACCTATTGGTCATCCACCACATTTTGAGCTTATAAAGTCCAGCACACAGACGGCCCTATTCTGCTAATTTTTCACTAATTGATGATTTGCCCAATCAGAACCGGTAAAAAAAAAAGCAGAAGAGAAAAAAATCATAGAGATTGTTAGAAGACTTGACAAGGACAAAAGTTATTCAAGCATGGATATTTCCTTCTGATGATCCGATTGGTTATTGGCTGATCTCTCCTGATGAACCGGTTGGTCATTGGCTGATCCCTCCTGATAATCAGGTCAGTGATCAGGATTTCAACCAAGAAATCAGGAGAATTAGAAGGGTCTCAACCTAATTTATGAAAAAATGTTTGGTGATTAAAAGCTAAAAAGGTTTGGTGAAAAAATATTTTTTCTTCGTAAGGACCAAAGTAAGGGTTTCAAATAATCAAACTCCACCCACTCAAGGGTACTAGACCATATCAAATATTTTTGTTTAAGCATAAAAGTTCGATTATTTCATTTGGAGTTAGTTTACAGTTAGGGTAAGGGTTAGGAGTAAGGTTAGGAAGACAATTCATCTTAATTAGCCTCCATAATTGTTGCTAAAACATACTGGTATCCTCTCAAAACTGTCACATGGGTAACAAGAAATGTCCATTAACAATAAATTGCTTGCTATTCACTGTCAGTGACTTTTCTGTGAACCTGTGAAGTTCACAGAAACCTTTTCCATCAACTAAATCAGTGCCATCCATTTCAATTCATGAGGTGTTGATTTTACACTTATTCCAGAAATCTGTTCTATTAGTTGAAGTTGCCTGTTTTTCTGATTCCTAATATATTACTATATTTGGCATTCACTTTTTACAAATAATGAAGTTGAAAACCAACTGAAATCCATAAAATTATTGAAAAGATAAAAAGTAAAAAATAAATAAATGAACGCATTCATTTGTATACATTTTGTCCACCCCATTACCCAGCTAAAACGTCATTGCTCTAGATCCGTTAAATCAGCGTTAGGGCGGCATACATGTGGCCAGACGAACCATCCCACTCTCCCAAACAGGCATAACATGTCAAATGTTTAAAATAGCTTTTACACAAAAGGGAATTATCACATTTTGTACAACTGTAGTGTTATTTAAAACCTTATAATGTGGAAATGGTACAAAAATAGAAAGAATTGCTTTTTATGAACTGGATTTTTACAGAAATTAGAAGTTTCGATTTTAAAGTTGCACTGAATAACATGTCATTCTGCACAATGAAAGTCATGTGATGTGGCACACAACATCTACAAAAATATATAAAGCAAAAATATAGCAATAATATACATAACAATGTAAACAAGCAGCAACTACTGTTAACAGATTTTATGTTGACACCAATCAGTACGTTTTTTTTCTGCATCAATTGGAATGGCCATATGCGTCATTTACCTGGGAAACTGATGGCACCAGGATGCAATGTGGGAAGAAGACAAGCTGGTGGAGTGTGATGCTCTGGGAAATGTTCTGCTGACAACCCCTAGGTCTGGGCATTCATGTGGATGTCAATTTGACACATCACCTACCTTCTTGAACATTGTTGCAGATACACCCTTTTTTGGCATTGGTATTCCCAAACTCCTTCTTTCAGCAAGATAATGCACCCTGCTACACTGTACACATTGTTCAGTTGGAAAACTATACACATTGAATGTTGAGGAACATGATGAAGTTCAAGATGTTGCCTTGTCCTCCAAATTCCCCAGATCTCAATCTGATTGAGCATCTGTGGGATGTGCTGGAACAACTAGTCCAATCAGCAGCGGCTTCATTTCACAACTTACAGGACTTCTAATGTCTTGGTGCCAGATACCACAGGACACCTTCAGGTATGGGCATGTGAAGGAAACAGCATATTAAGCAGGTGGTCCTAATGTTTTGGCTCATCAGTGTATATCCATTGCTTCTTCTATTGTTCTGGTTTGTGTCCTTGGGAAGGAAAAGTTGATAACAAAGACAATAGATAAAACAGATAAAAGTCATTATCCACACAGTCAGTTAGACTTTCTTTTATTTGGTGTTGTAAGGTGAAACTCCACGACAGACTCAAGAGACACTAGTTGGTCATTCCTCTCTAGCCCACATTCTATTTCATTCTCTCTCCTCTCTCATATACTTAAATACTGTGTTAATAAGCAAGTAAAGCCCATTGGTGGAGGTAAAGTGTGAACTGAGATACAATCATGTAATAAAATCTCGACACACATTGACAGTTGATCTGAGACAACGGTGGAAATGGCAGACGCTACAAAAGAAAGGACAGACCAACATATTAACCAATTAGACATCAACAAACCTCACACCTGCTCCCTGAACCCACCTGATATGGTGTTCAGATTAATTAAAACCGTTTGCCAGGTTACCGTGGCTATAACACTGACTTCCTCTTGTGTAAGATCATGTTTGAGTTAGCGTATTGATTGGTTTAATTCTGTTCCAAACACTGAACATCATATCAATGACAAAACATGTTTGAAGAAAGTTACACGGCAACTCAGAAAAGGGTTTTGATTGAATTTTGTCCCCCTTTAGGCCATGTCTCTGGGGGACAAATGGATGGACGATGCAGTGCTGACCATATTAAGGATTTGGTGTTTCTTGTTCCCTGTTTTCCCTAAAAGCTTAAGAGCAGCAGAGTGGTGTGGTCCAGGGGACAGGGGCTGTGACAACACGCATTGACGAGTGTCCCCAAACCGCATCATGTTACACATAAAGTAAAAGGCACTTTAAAAAATCGTAACAAATTCCAGTGTATTGTACGTATATAATAGAACGTTTCTTTCATTCGCACGCATTCCCTCTATTTCTTGCTCTCTTGCTTTTTATACTGTTTATAAATACTATACTGTGCATACACACAATCATATAGGAAGGAATACCAGGATAGAGTATAAACACTAGACATTTTATATATAATAATATAATATGTATATGTATATTTGTGACCTTTTAAAATAGTTTGGAGACAGCTGGTTATATAGGATATAGTACAAAAGGAAAGGGGGGAGTGAGGAGAAGCAAAAGCTTGGAGCACTCGTAAGGTTTAAGGTTCTTTTGGGAGTGAGAGGAGAGTCTCGTGGCTATAAGATTCAGTTGCTCTGCAGGCAGCACCAACCGATTGAGTTGCATAGGCAAGAAAAAACATGTGGCTCCTGAATGATTACATCATAATACAGAACGGTATTACAAAATAACTGTCTGACACAACACAACAAAAAAGCTAATACCAGGTCCGGCTACAGGATGAAATGAATAAGAGGGGAAATCAGGAGGCATATCTAATTCATATACCATTTGCAGTGTTTATGGGGAAACAAAACTGAGGGGGCACAGATTCTACTTGGATGGGCAATGCCCCCTTTTGCCCCCCTCTCATGGCGCCGGGCCTGGCTAAAACAATGAATTATTTCAAATAATAACACTAATTGTAATAATAATAAAACAGTGTGGTTCTATCCAAATGGATAGTACAGATCAATTGACTTCTTTGAAGCAGAAAAGCGTTTTTAAGAAAAACGTAAAAGCGGGATGGCTTCTGAGTCAGCAGCGGATTGGTGCAGGGCCAGTGGAGGAGAAGCGGAGGAATGGACGGTGTGTGTGGTTGGTTCTGCCAACCAGCCCTATATCTATACAGGGTGGTAAGGGGTGGTCCTTATGCCTATACAGGGTGGTAAGGGGTGGTAGGAGATCCAGGAGAGGAGGGGCATTAAAGTTTAGGGCATTAGGGCTCATAGTAGCGCTAACCTTCAGTCCTGCTATTTCTGGCTATACACGGTGTAGGCTACATTTCAGTGTCCTGGTATTTCTGGTTATACACGGTGTAATCTACATTTCAGTTTCCTGGTATATCTGGTTAAAGGCGTTGTAGTCTACAGTTCAGTGTCCTGGTATTTCGGATTTCATATGGAGTAGTCCAGAATTCAGTGTCCTGGTATATCTGGTTTTAGGCGGTGTGGTCTACAGTTCTGTGGTCTGTTTTTTCTGTTTGTAGGCTATGTGGTCTAGAGTTCTGTGTCCTGGTATTTCTGGTTGTTGGTCTGGTAGTAGCCTCTCTGGGTGTGATCTGCTAGCTGGTGTCGGTACGGTTCCTCTTCTTCGCCTGGGTAGAGCCCACGACCCTCAGGGTATGGAAACTTGGAGGAAGGGGTCTGAGGTTCGGGACGCGAGCTGGAACTGAACATAGACACAGATAAATACTGAGGTGTTAACTCACCATAGAACTTAATGAAAAGGCAGACACACAAAGTCATTCGGAATAGAATGGGAGCTTATGAAATTGGTTGGTTAAAACCCTCCCCGGTTGTTCTTACCCTATTGGCTGTGGCCGGCTGTGGTCCAGCTTCTGGGTTTTCACAGGGACAGCATAGATGTCTGGGTGCTTCTGGGCTATTTCCAACTGGACAGAGGAGACAGACAATACCAATACCTTTGTGACAAAACAAAGTAGCAAATACACTACTTCAAGGTCACACAGAGATTGACAAACACTTTTTTTTTTTTTTACTTTACTTGGTATACCTGATGCAAACCTTAACCCTTAATCTAAAATATTTTATTCTTACCACTAAACCTCTATGTAACACATAACCGAAACATAGCCTTTACCACAAGTCTTAAATATATATGTTTTAGGCAAAATGTCCCAGATTTGCAGAGGGTAAATAAAATTGTTAAGACTTCTGGTTCAATAATCCACATGCACAATCAGACAATCCAAAACTCTCACTCTGGCATTCTGGGCCTCCTGCAGCTCTAGCATCCTTTGAGCACGGGCAAAGTGGTCCATCTTCTCAAAGGCCTTGATCTTCCCCAGGAATGTCTTGAGGCTGGGGTCCTCGGGACTCTCGCCTGGCAGTTCCGAGCCACTTGACACTGCTGTGACTGGGGCCGGACGGCCGGTGTTGTCCTGCAGATTATAGGAGGGTCTGAAGCCGGCGGGGGCAGGGGCCAGGGGCTTGGCCTTGCCGAACGAGTTGAGTGCACGAGGGAGAGGAGGAGGGTCGCTGCTGGCAGGGCTGGAGGAGTGGGAGTCGTAGCTTCGGCTGGGCGGGGCCTCGTAGGGCCCTACCACTCCCCTGGGAGGGGCTACTTCGTCCATGAACAGCAGTTTTACCTGGAGGGAAGGGGTGGACGAGCCCAAAATTTGGATTAATCCAATGCGTTCACTTCAGTCAAAGGAAACATTTAATTTCCATGGGAACCAAATAGAATCCGTTACAGAAGTGCAACGCAAACATTTGTGAAAATTAATAACAGATTTGTGACTAAGAAGGGAAAAGACACTTGAAGATAGCGTTAACTCAAGGTTTCCGCATTCACTACATGACTGTTTATTGAAAACAGATGAGGTAAAAGTTTCAGGTGTTACTTTCCTAAAAACAATCAGAAAATAATGGTAATTTTCAGAACACCATGATCAAACCACAGATATCTATATCAGCCAAGTAAAATCTTAGAGGCACTTGATAAAACACTTCATATCAACTTTTCTTGGGCACACTCAGCCAGTGTTGGTGTCGGCCAGTTGGATCTCTGAAATTAAAATGTATGGCCATCCCTTCCATACTAAATACATTTTCATATGACCCTCTTAACACAAAACAGGACTCTCCCCTATATCCAAAATAATTGTGCAAATCTATGCTTAATTTGATGATTTGCAGATGTGGGAATGTAAGGGGATGATTGTGAGTCTGTTGGGCGGAACCAGAACCGAACACTTATTTCCCTCCTGGGTACTTTTCACCTCTTACATTTTTTGGAAAATACTAAAGAAGCTCTGAGTGATAATGCTGAATAATTTACAAACTTAATAGAGCTGTAGCAAAGTAATGTCATGCTCCTATTTTATGTCTGCTGGACAGCCAGTCAACTATACAAGTGGTGGCTAACTGGTTAACTTTGGTTAGGACATTGGACCCGCCAAGCGCTGGAATGAATAAAAAGACACAAAACAAGCTAATGTAGCATTCTACCATTTGCCACTTGATCAATGATTTAATTTGGCTGATTCAGATTTTGAGACAGAAAAAAAGTTAGCATTTTAATTATTTCTACTGTTCACCAATATGAAGGGATAGTAAAAAATATTCCCAACACAAATTTAGCATGTAGTTTCACACTTTCAGTCTATAAGGGATTGTTCTACACTCACAGGACCCCTCTATCACCACAAGGAATTCTGGGAGTTAACGTGATTATGCTAGGTACCAGAGTGGTCCAATGAGCTGCCGTTGGAGGAATCCGAGCCGCGGTGGGCGTGGTTTCTCCAGATGAGACCATTCTTCATAGAGAAGGGGAGTTTGCTTCTTCTGATAGAGTTAAAGAGCTAAGGGGTGGGGTTTCAAACATGTAAACATAAGAGGGTTTTTGAAAGCTACCCGGTATATCCTATATAGATCTTTCCCCAGAGTTGCATAAAAACCTGATGCCTCAAACAGGTTGACATGAACTCACCCAAATATGTTTACAATAGTTGTATTTATTTTTTATTCTAAAACCAGACAAGAAAAATACATAAAAGTGCATAAAAGGAAATACAAGTTTATAGTGCCAGTGTGGTAAAAAAACAAAGGAATGAATAAAAGACTACCAAAACATGTATTATTATACAGTACTGTGCAAAAGTCTTAGGCACCTGAAAGTCAAAACTAAGACAATTTATTTGGGAAGTAAGTGTTCTAATAATAATAAAAATAAAAAATTAAAAAATATATATAGACATATAAATACATACATACATAGTCTTTCAGGTGCCTAAGACTTTTTCACAGTACTGTATAAATTGTATTTTTTTTATGAATTAGTATGAATGTTGTCTCTCTCACCTTGGGGGAATCAGATATGAATGGGGGGGGTGGGCTCGCGCTGCTGAGAACCTCACGGCTGCCAACCCTCTTGATGTGACCACGTATGTCTGGACTACACCTGCGCAGGACCTGGCCAAACACGCCCGTGCACACACAGAGGGTCAAAAGGAAGTGTCATGCAGGTTTACAGGATAAGTCAAAGGTCAACCATGCTGTTGTAAGGGTATCACTGATTGTTTCTCAGTAAGGACAGAGGGGTTGTTTCTCAGTAAGGGCAAAGAGGTCACACCGGCTTAAACCAGGTGCATAGAGGCCAATGTCATGGCGTCTGGCTACTAAGGAACAAGGGAACATGTTGGTAAAGGGAAGAGAGGAAGTTACAATATCATGCTGTTAATATGTAATACTTTTATACACTCCTACCCCTATGGAAATGCACACACCACACACATGCGCACGCACGCCATTTAAGATTCTTGCACAGCTAAACAGAACCTTACAGCTGCCTAATGAAAGGTTTAACATTTCCAACAAGCCACAGGCCTTTGGAAAGGATTTTATCATAGTGCTGAATGGCCTAAAGTATATTGCAAAGCAATGCTAATCAGTTGGTATTGATTTTGGTCATTTAGGACTAAATTGGACTGGCGATACACACAGTAGTGTAATAAAGATTGTTTGCCTCTAGAGGGCAGCAGATATTCTTACAAATCCATCTGCATAGCCCTAAAGCTAAGTTAAGGACAGGGATTCCCAATGTTATTTGGCCTGTGACCTAATTTTGATAAAAGAAAAGCGCAACATCATAAAATAGGTGTATGAAATTATTGGTAATAATACACTTCCCCCCCAATTCTGATATGCTACCTGGTCATATCCACTATTTTAAGAATATCTGAAGGAAACTGAAGACATATTCCTAGGGAATTTTCTAGTTTTAAATGTTAAAATGTTATGAAGAAAGTGTCCCGTTCATTAACTAAGTATCACAGTCTAGATTTGTATTTTGTACCAAATACATTTCTCTTTACATACCAATTTTCAAATTCAATGTTCCCTAGTCTGGTAAACGCTGGGTTAAGGACAGCACAATAGGCTACCTCTCCTCTGAAAAAGGGCTTTGTTTGAGTTTGTCTGGTGGTGAGTGTGTGTATATATGCAGGTTTTAATATACTTATGGGGAAAACCCTTACCAAGATAGCAAAAGCAATAGCTGCCTTTGTCAGAATATTGCACAGTGCCCATCAGTATAAAGATTAGTTTAGAGCTTAGATGTTAGGTTCAGGGTAAAAATGTCAGTTAGGTTTATAATAAGGTTTAGGAAAAAAATATCCTGCAATAATATTAAAATGTGAAATATGTGATCCTGGCTTTTCCAAATATGTGGAGAACAGAAGTCTATTTTTTGCATCAATGGCTAGGTCTACAATAAAACTTCAGGCTAGCGTTGGAGTTGGTGCTCGTTTTAGGACTAAAATCATGGTTAGGGACAAGACGTATTCGTTTTTCTGGTCCATACAAAACCAGGGCAGAAAAACAAAATGTGTGCGCGTTATTAACAGTGCGTGTGTTTGTGCCTGTCAGTCTCTAACCTCCTCTGCCAGAACGGGTTCAGAGGAGCGGCTGATAGCGGACACGTGCAGCTGGTCAACTGGCTCGTTGTCCGGCTCGTTATCGGTGTATGGCCCGCCCTCGTCCGCCGTATCATCATAGTCGCTGGCCAGGCGGCTGTCCATGCTCAGGTAGTCGGCCGACATGGCTGACAGGTAAGACATGCGGTCGTCGTGGAGATCAAGGTCCGTCTCCGTCCCGTCCAGCTAAAAGAGACACATGATGGATCTTGGTGTACAGAGAGGAAGCAGAAACAAAAACAGAAAAGAAACAAAGAAAGAAAAGAAGAACCCAGCTGTAGAGCACCAGTGGTAGAAGGATTCACACACAGAGCATGCTCAAAACACTGGACAGGAAGTAGAAAGAACAACTGTACCAAAATGCTGAGTAGTTTGAAGAAACAAAACTAGCTTTAGTAGTGTCAGGGGAAAGTAATGAGAGAAAGTTGAAGAAATGCCTTGGTAGGAAGAATCACAGAATATTATAAAGAAATGAGGACAGTAGGACTTTTCTAAAGCATGATTGAACAACAATGATAAATTAGACATTATAGAATATAGGGTTGAAATAGTAAAAGATTTTGACAAGTATACAGTAAAATGCATACATGTATAGTACAGTAGATTATAGCATAGAATATAGTACAGTATAGTGCAGTGTTTTATATAACAATATTTTTCAGTATCTGGTGTATGTACTGTGACCTCCAAAATTACTGGGACAACAAAGTCAAAATTGCTATTTTTGCTGAACAGTCAAGGCGTATGAAAATACATAGAAAATATGTATATTTGCCAAAAGTACAGACTGTTACCTTTTATTTCTGTCTGAATCAACACTAATTGTTTTTCCAAATAAGGCTAACAGCACTGAGTTCCATGCCCCACATGCGAGCATAAGTACTGAGACAATTCAACTAAAAGCAAATGTAAAAAGTACAAAGCTTGTATTTAGTAGAAAAGCATTTGCATGCAATAATAGCAGTGAGACTTTGACCCACTGACATCCCTAACCTCTTGGTATCATCTTTTGAGAAGCTCTGCTAAGCTTTCACTGCAGCCATTTTGAGCTGTTGCTCATTTTGGGGAGTGTCGCACTCCTCTTCAGCAAGTGAAATACATGTTTAATCAGATTTAAATCAGGAGATTGACATGGCCAGTCTAAAACGTTCCTCTTTTCCTGATGAAATCCTTGGTTGCGTTGGCAGTGTGTTTTGGGTCACTGTCCCTTTGCATTGTAAAGAGCCATACAACAAGCCTAGGGCATTTTCTTGGACATTGGGAGCCAAGAAGGTTCTGTACATTAGTTCAGCTGCTGCCATCATTTGTAACATCATCAATAAAGATGAGTGAGCCTGTTCCAGAGGCAGCCATGCATGCCCATGCCATGACACTAACTCCACTGTGTTTCACAGATAAGGTGGTATATGCCTTGGACCATATGCAGTTATTTTTTTACCACAATTTTCCTTTCCATCACTTCGATCAAGGTTCTCCCGTCTCACCTCTACACCAAATTCTGTTCCAATACTGTACGGGCTGATCTTCGAGCTTTTTCATTAATAGACAGCTCCCATAATTTTCATGTTTGATTAGGCCTACTGAAACTAAACACAGCAAAAAGGCAAAAATGAAAACAGAGACTACATGCAGTTCTTAAATTTGTGAACAATCAATGCAACAGGAAACACCTGATCAGTTTGAAACACGTGTGAAATAAATGTCCCTATAATACACTTGCATGAAAGGGGAGGATGGAACGCTGAACGTGCTGTTATTCTTAGTTGGCAAAACATACAAATGTATAAACAGACAGAAATAACCATTAAGAATAAACAGTCTGTACTCTCGCCTCATATTCATCTTTTAATCATACTTTCATGTGTCTTGAGTGTAAAGTAAAAATAGCATTTTGACCTTTCTGTCCCAATACTTACAGAGGGCACTGTATGCTGGGTTTGTTTACCTTCCCATCAGAGACCCAGACTGCCTGAGTCTGCTGCTCCCTGATAGAGTCTTTCACACTGCCATACCATGCTTCGTTGGCTGAATTCACGTCAATGGTAGCTGTACGGAGAAGAGGGAGGATAGCGACAAAGAAAAAGAGAAAAGCAAAAGAGCAATAAATATAGAGACGGAGAAGAGAAAGAAAAAATACAACAAAAGAAAAAAGCGGGGGAAAAAGTGAGAAAGAGTTGAATGCAGGATGAAAGGGATGGGTGTAACGGAAAGAGAGAAAACAGTACTGTCCCTGCAGGGGGAGAACTGCATTATAAATTTGGCAGTTTAACTGTTTGTTGATGACTATCTGTCTCAATAAACAGGGATGGTCCTAACATGAATCACTTAGATTGTGATTGTGTGTATTATTGTGTATGTCCAATTCTGTATTTACTGGAGTATGTACTCCCCTGAGGGTGGGAATTTACAGCAAAGGGAGTGACCCTTTGGAGATTAAACATAAAGGTTAGGTTATTGGGGTTAGGATTAGGGTGTAAGGAACATAGGGAGAAAAAAAACTATTCTGCACATCTGCATGTTTCTGTTAATGTGTGTGACTGACCGGTAAACAGGTGAGAGCAAGTCTTCCTAAGTTTGACAGCCTGCTCATAGAGTTTCCTAGCGCTGCGGTTGGATGAAGGCATCAACCTCTGCCTCATGGCCTTAACTCCTGCTTTACTGTCTGGGCTGAAGAACACCACGATCGGGTACCACTGGGTGTAGTTTAGGGTGTCCACCGCCTTGGGAGTCACATCCAGCAGGGCATGCTTGTCCTATAGGAGCCAATGATGGCAAATGGGTTAAAGGGAAGGATGGAGGGAGAGAGAGCCAGGGGTGGTAGAAAGAACGGCCAAAGACAGAGACAGACCGAGAAAGGCATCGATAGAAAGACAAAAAGAGGGGTAAATAGATCGATAGATAAATATTTCCCTGATCAGTCACAAAGAATTTGAAATCAAACATGGATGAAATCCTCGATCTGTACGTCAAAATACAGCAATGTGGAACAATTTAGAGCCTGGTGCCATGAGGAAAGGGCAACCATTGGAGCACAAACAAGATTGAGAACCAAACCCATGTTTATCACTTGTTTTCCCTTGTCATTCATACTCAGAAGTACTATATTTCACAATATCCTTATTTTCCACTTATGTTGGTGAAGTTTCCCATGTTAATAAAGTGTACTTTAAATTTAAAATGTAATTAAAGAAAGATGTCAATACAGACACATAAACATGGTGTCAAGATGGAGGAAGCTAGACAAACAGACCAACAGACACAGTGCGAGAAAGAGACTCATACCTGCTCAATGATCTGGCGGATGGTGTTCAGTCTCACAACTCCTGAGGATTTTTCAGACCCGGCATCTTTAGGCTCGGTTTCTGACCATGGACACATAGAACCCATGTTAGTTTTTACTATAATACAGGCAGACATCCATATACATGTAAACATAGACAGACGGACACTACCTTCGGAAAATATTCAGAGCAATATTTTATTGTATTACTAAATAATCATTAACTTAATTAATGATTAATAAAAAAAATATATAATACACCACAATAACAAAGCAAAACATGTTTGGAGAAATGTGCCAATTAATTAAAAATAAATAACTACAATACCACTACATGTACATACACTACTTTTCAAAAGTTTGGGGTCACTTGGGGTCACTGTTTTCCATAAAAACATAGATGAAAATAGTTTGAATAGGAAATAAAGTAATTTACAAAGTTAGAATTACAGATTTTTTATTGAAATAATAATTTTGTCCTTCAAACATTGCATTTATTAAAGAATCCTCCATTTGCAGCAGTAACGGCCTTGCAAATCTGTGGTATTCTAGTTGTCAATTTGTTTAGGTAATCTGAAAAGATTTCACACCGTGCTTCCTGCAGCACCTCAGTAGGGTTGAGATCTGGTGACGGTGCTGGCCACGACATTCTAGAGAAAATACCATTTGACTGCTTCTTCCCTAAGCAGTTCATGCATAGTTTGGAGCTGTGTTTTGGGTCATTGGAGTCAATTTCCTCCTACAAGAGGACAATCAAGTGCCGTCCACAAGCTATGACATGGTGTTACAAGATGGAGTGATAACCTTCCTTCTACAAGACACATTTTACTGTGTATAGATCTTTCCCTTTAACACCACCAAAGCACCCCCAGACCATCATACTGCCTCCACCATGCTTGACAGATGGCAACAAGAACTCCTCCAGCATCAATTCATTCGGTCAGCATTTCATGAATGTTCTTCTTTGTGATCCAAACACCTCAAACATAGATTAGTCTATTCTTAAAACTTTTTTCCAGTCTTCCTCTGTCGAGTATCTTTGTTCTTTTGCCAATCGTAATCTTTTTTTTTTATTGGCCAGTCTGAAATATGGATTTTTCTTTGCAACTCAGCCTGGGAGGCCAGCATCCACAGTGGCTACACGGTTGACGTTGAGACTGGTGTTTTGCAGGGATTATTTAATGAAGCTGCCAGTTGAGGACCTTTGAACTGATATATGTATTTGTCCTATAGCTCGGTAGGGCACTGGGGCCTCACAATCCTCTTTGTTCTGAGAAATAGACTGCATTTCTCAAAACACAAATACCAACAAGTTTCAGAAGAAAGTTCTTTGTTTTGTGGTCATTTTGAGCCTGTAATCAAACCCACAAAAGCTGATGCACCAGATACTCAATGAGACTAAAGAAGGACAGTTTCTTTGCTTTTTAAACCAGCACAACAGTATTCAGCTGTGCTAAAATAATTCCAAAAGGGTTTTCTAATGATCAATTAGCTTTTTAGAATGATAAACGTGGATAAGCAAACAACATGCCGTTGGAACACAGGTCTGATGGTTGCAAATAATGGGCCTTGGTAAGCCTATGTAGATATTCCATTAACAATCAGTCGTTTCCAGCTACACTTCTCATGTACAACATTAAAAATGTATACACTGTATTTCTCAATTAGATGTAATTTTTTTTAAACAATGACATTTCTAAGAGACCCCAAACCTTAGAACTGTAGTGTAAGTATTCGGAACATTTATCTAATAATTTAACAGCGAGTATTCTTGGATATGCCTCTACCAGCTTTGCACAACTGCATTTAGGTAGTATCTCCCATTGTTCCTCTAGATTCTTTTAAGCACTGTCATACTGGATAGGGATCAAGGATGAACTGTGCTCTTGAAGTCACCCCACAGATGTGGTAAAACCTACGTCAACTCCCTGACCAATGGCATACTTGCCTGGTTACTAGTTGGCCCAGGTGGCCAGCAAGAGAAAGGTGTTTCCAAACTACCTCTATTTCACTATATTGAAACCCACTCTACTCCTGGGAACTATCAATGCTTAAGCAATTTTTTTAAATAACTTAGATTTATGCCTCAACACAAGAATACTGTGGATCTATCTATCAAGAATACTGTGGATCTATCTGTTGCTGTAAGTTATAAAATTGTACAGTGTTCCTTTGACTTCACTGCCTGGTGTTTGCTCTGACATGCAATGTCAAGAGTGGGACCTTATATTGACAGATGAGTGCTTTTCAAAATGATGTCCAATCAGCTGAATCTACAGATGTATTCAGGTTTTTTTGTGACCTCGTAAGGATGATGAAAGAAAACAGGATACATCTGAGCTCATTTAGGAGTACATTCCGTTTCTTATTTTTAATAAATTGGCACAAATTTGTACAAAGTATAATAATAAAACACATGTGGAGAAAGTGAAGATGTCTGAACATGAAAGCAATGTACATAGACGGACAGGTAGACGGACAGGCAGACGGACAGGCAGACGGACAGGCAGACGGACAGGCAGACGGACAGGCAGACGGACAGGCAGACGGACAGGCAGACGGACAGGCAGACGGACAGGCAGACGGACAGGCAGACGGACACAGACACAGAGACTCACTTGCGATGACAAACAGGTCTGGCAACTCGCTGGCTAGCTTTTCATTGGCTGCATCGGCTATAGGACCAAACAGTACTACAGGTCGCCTAAAACCGGCTATAGGAATTAAGAAAGGCATAGAACCAATACAAACATTAATAAACCTTCACATTTAATAGGCAAAAAATAGACAGACACTTCATTTAATAGGCAAAACAATTTAACAAGACCCGTCAAAAAAGGGCAGCCAGTTATTTTAGTAATTTCAGTTGACATTTGCCGTTTTGCTATTTAAATGTTGTAATAAAATTACACACTGCAAATAATATAGGGCAATAACACTGTATTCAAATAGCACACCGCGACTAACAATATCTTAAGTGTCTTTATCCTTTTGAAAGTTGTAAGATTTCATTTGAATTTCTATTGCATTTGTCCTTTTTTGTTCATTATTGTGTCTATCCTCTCGGTCATGTAAAGTAAAAATGAAATCACACTGGTGTACAAGGGAGATTGTGTGAGAGAAATGATCTTTCAGTCAGTGAGTTCTTGACAACCTAAAACAATATGACTGTGCTTGAAATAGGCAACCAAGTACAATTTTTGGGGCCAATTGTGTGCCGGGCAGGATCAGACGGTGTCTGTGTGACTGGGCCCAGATGGTCTAATATCTACGTACTCAGATGTAGTACATTCAACACTCAGCTGTCAGCTAAGTACCAAAGCAGCAGAAGAATTACTCAGTTGGATACCTTTCCTGCAATAACTGTTAATATATCCTCCTCTTCCTCTCAAACTACACAGCATTGAGCTCTGTCTCAGTTGTCCTCATTCACTGCCCAGACCCGGGACTGCCCAGACCCTGGACTGCCCAGACCCTTGGACGTTGTTTGCATTAGACTAGTTGCACTGTTTTTTTATTGTTGTGAAGTAATACTGGACCAAACACTTCCAATTTAAAATCGCTCGGTTGAAACAGCAGCGGCAAAAAGTTGTGTTTATTGCAGAGTTTTCCTGACCCACACGCTCAATCCCTCTCACTGGCCATTTCTAACTTCTGCACATTTTGTGCGTGTTTGTGAGTGTAATTTCCAGTGCATTACGCTCCAAAAACCTCATTTCAATGTGCAGTTCTCTTCCGCAACCCCTAACGCATGCATTTCATTTCCTGATAAGACCATACCCTCGCGGAGCACGACCCGCTCGTATGCTGGGAAGCGCGTGGCGACAGGCGCGGCACTGACGTCTTCTCGGCTCTTCCTCAGGTCCTTCCTTTTGGCCGCCCGTTGACCCCGCAGGCGCCAGAAGTCGGCGCGGTCTGTCCCTGCGGCCCTGTGGGAGTTCTGGACGCTCGCCATCTGATCAGCTCTGGGAAACATACATGGCGGGGATGTGGGTGAAGTGGCCAGAGATAAGGGGTGTGTGTGTGACATCAAAGAATCTTCAATAGCATTAAGGGATGGTTAGAGATTAGACTCTTATTTGACTCCGGCTGAGAAATCCTGTGGCAATCAAAGGATGACAAGGGAATCATATCGGTCCTCTGAAAGTTTCTATACAAGAGCCTGATCCTGACCCCACTGTGCTACTGCAGCTAGCTCCGAACTGTCTTTGTCTAACCTTTAATCTCAGCCATGACGCCATACGTTTACATTTTAGTAATTTACCATATGCTTTTAATGCAAACCAACGAATAGTTTTTGGGCAGATCTAGTCATAGCTAAGTGAAACAATCACTCAGCTAGTAGCAAGTACACCCTACTCTTGCTAGTGATGATGACTTAGGGACAATTACCGGCCCTTGTTAGGGATACTACTCAGGAAAGATTAACTTCTCTTGTTAGAGGTGACTAGTTAGGGACAATTACCTACAGGAAGAGGACTTAGGGGCTATTAACCAATCTTGTTAGGGATGACGCCGTAAGCCTGATTACCGGCTTGTTCGGGAGGACAATGACTTCGGGACAATAACCAGCTCATGTTAGGGATGACACCTGACCGATGATTACCTGCTCTTGTTAGGGATGATGCCCTTCTCCAACAGCTGTTTGTCCTTGCCAGTGCGGATGGCCAGCCAGTTGCCCAGCTTGCCGTCGTAAAGCGTGTCCACCACCTTAAAGATCTCCCCTCTGGAGAAGGCAAGGCTCTGGGGAGTCTCCCGTTCATACTCAAAATGAGTCCTGATGAAGAAGGAGTCGCCACGTCCAGACAACAGGACTTCATTATAGACTGGAAACAGAAAAAAAAGATGAGGAATAAAAGACAAAATGTTAAAAACAATGTGAACAATGTGATAAATCAGGCTTCGCTTTAATTTAATTTGACTGATCTACTTATATGATTTATAACTTGAAAACTTTACAGTTGCTGACATTTTTGCCATGTTTGCAGTTATTAGTCTATTTTTGTTGCATCTAGAAATGTACAACACTGGGCTTCAGTAGTCACCCCCCTGGAGAGTTACAGAGCCTTTGGTCCAGCCTTGCACTTGCTTAGAAGCAAACCCTGTACGCCTTAATGGCCAGTGAACGAATTCGAGTCAACTGGAACATTTAGTGGCTTATGTTGTTCCTTACTAGCCAGGTTCAATGTTCTACTTCCCTGTGTCCCCATTCAGTCCCACACTTCAGATCACGCCAGCAGACCTCTAACCCCCAGGCACTCGCTCACCAGACATGGAGAGAGATTATGAGCAAGGGACAGAAAGAAAAAGGCCAGAGGGTGAAAGGGGTGGAGGCGGGAAGCAGGAGTGAACAACGGAACAGAGGGAAGTAGAACATTGAACCTGGCTAGTAAGGAACAACATAAGCCACTAAATGTTCAATGTTCTACTTCCCTGTGTCCCCATTCAGTCCCACACTTCAGATCACGCCAGCAGACCTCTAACCCCCAGGCACTCGCTCACCAGACATGGAGAGAGATTATGAGCAAGGGACAGAAAGAAAAAGGCCAGAGGGTGAAAGGGGTGGAGGCGGGAAGCAGGAGTGAACAACGGAACAGAGGGAGAAAGAGATAAGACATTAGGAGAAAGAAAAAAGAGAATAAGAGGATAAAAAAGCAAGAGAAACAAACAGAATAGGGGAAAAAGAAAGAAACGGAGGCGAAACAGATGAGTGAATGTGACAGTAGAGGACAGTCATGCCTGTCCTTTCTGGTGGAATGTGTGTGTGTGCGTGCCGGTGTATGTGTGTGTGCGGTCCCCAAGATCAATGGTGTCCCCACACTGCCTTCCTACAACCCAGCTGCTAGCGTCGCACTGCCTGGCTGGATAATGGGCCGCACCTCCCACAATACACTGCTCCTCTCAGGCTGTCCATCTCTGTCCGTCTGTTGTCGAGGATGATGGCTCCTCACACACAGGGACTATGGACCCTGGTCAAAAGCTGTGTGCTATAAAATGGAAAAGAGTCCCATTTGGGTCTTGTCCTGGTCAAACAGATCCAGCGGAGCAGCCGTGCCGTCACAATGGCTAGCTTTCGGCACTCAATAGTGGCACCGTTCTACTCCGGCGCATGGGAATACATTTGGGTGAATGCCAATACGGTAACAAAGATTCCGTCATTATATGTCACATTTCAGGGCCAACGGGTTTAGGAGGCAATGTTCTCATTATGCAACTGTATGTCCTTGTCTCTGTGTGTGTTTGTGTGTGTGTGTGTGTGTGTGTGTGTGTGTGTGTCTGACTATAACTGGTTCCAGTGCCGATGGGCAACAAGCTGGTGTTCTGTAACATCCTGACACAAAGTTGGTGTGTGTGTGTGTGTGTGTGTGTGTGTGTATGTGTCTGTTTGGCCCTGGGGTCAGACCCACGGTGTTTGTTTAATGAGTAACAAGCAGAGCGTGGCGAGCAGTATGCAGAACTGTGCTTGAGGCATTATTCCACTGTCCACTTTAAACCCGTCATATCCCCATTCTTCGGTTGTTCTCGTGACATTCAAATTTATTCAAGGTTTTTACTTAAGACACAACGTTTTCATGTATTGTTGTTGAACACCATGGAACCCGCAGTGCGTTATCTAGAACTGTGGGGAACTGTTCGGTACTGTCATGGGTTTGATGTTTTATGGGGACCGTAGGAAGAGGAGATGCTGCAGGTACAATAGGTAATTGGGAGTCTAATGAACGGAAGTAAAATATCAGCCTTCAGCGCGTATTCAGACCAGATTTCTAGGAACCCGGACCGACCCACTCTCACTTTTCCTCTGAGTTGTTCTGCAGAAACCTCACCATCAGGTTTGCTCTGGGCCAGTATGGTGACATCCTCTCCTTTAGGAATTTCCAACAGAAAGAGGACGGCCTCCTCTCTCACAATGCCTCGGAAGTCAACGTTATTCACCTGCACGCGGACAGACAGAAAGACAGTGGTCACAGTCTAATTAAGAGTGGTATTACAGACTACGATTCATAATGTGTCCGCCAGGGACTAAGAAGATTTCTAGGATTTCTACTAAATTCAGATGGCCCAATGTCACTCAGGATCAGAGGAGGATACCTTCATGATCTGGTCTCCGGTGCGCAGGCCCTCCTCTTCAGCAGGACTGCCCTCCTGAATGCCGGCGATGAAGATGCCCACGTCGTTGCCCCCCGCCAGCCTCAGACCGACACTGTCCCCCTTCTGGAAACTCACCATCACAGTGTTTGGCCTGAAGGGATTATAGTTACAACACAAAAAACCTAACTGGTTCAATTCTTCAGAACCAATGCTGTGACTATAACTACACAAACTATCCAGTTGTAAACCCCCCAAAAAAGGGAAAATGGAAGTAGAGGATGAGAGAACATGAAGAAGAGGAGGAATAAGAGAAGATAGGGGGGAGTAGAAATTGATCAGAACTACTTACCCATAGAGCTCCTCGTCCTCTGGACTGGGGCGCAGCAGAATCTTAGGAGTGGTTTTTGCTGAAGCTAGAACACAACCAAAACACATTCACAAATTAACACACTCTCACACATCTAAACAAATAAGAAATGCATTTTAAAATGTTGTGAAATTGCGACCGAAATGCTCTGGATTAAAACCATGGGCCTTTTTAAAAATGTGTTTAAAAAAAAGACAGAGCAAGTACAAGGCTTTTTCTTGACGCCAAGAGGGGAAATGATACATTGTGGGTACCGTTGGGCTCGTCGAGACCTGGCGGCCCCACTGAGTCTAGGTTGGGAGCCCCGGGGGCGGGCGGGTCCTGTGGGGCGGGCACCCTGAAGGGCGAGGCCATGGCAGACATCTTGGCTACCCTGGGCGAGTCCTGCAGACTGGTTAGAGGTCTGGATGGGAGACACACTGGACAGGTTGGTCAAAGCAAAACTGAGACAACACATCTAACTGACCTTCACAACAATTGTACTACTGGATGTTTTTGTAATGGGCCCCCATTGATATTACATCCACATCTTCGGCTATGCGAGCATTATTGTTTACCAACTGACCTACACGGACGCTGAAGTACCCTCCCTCCCTGGTAGGACATGGATCCAATACAGGTGTATAGAATATTCAACTTAAACCCATGAAGGTTTCGTATTCAGTCTGCCACTATTTTGACATTTCGCCCTATAAATTTGCCTTCCTTTATAGTTGAATAAAGAGGTAATTCTGCAGACTCTGCTGCAAGCACAATGAAGTACAAACTAACTTTTTCAGAGAGAGGCCACTTCTAATGTTTTTTAAATCAGCATCTCCTCATGTATGGCAGCCATTCCAGTGTATGTTACATTCCAACGCAGGCACCCTTCATTTTACTTAATGAAGTAATGATTTGGTGAATACCTGAACAAAATCTAAATTAGTGAGGAAAAGTATAAAAACCACTTCGGTGGTCATCACTATCCTCTTGCATTAGGACCAGCTGGATGGCAAAAACAGTGCAAGAAGTACATCAAAGGTCATTTGAATAATTAAAAAAAGAACTATTCAGAATGACAAAAGATTTGAAAAGAAAAGCTTTGATTGAGGAAAAGAAAGGTTCAATTCTGGCTGTACTGGCAGAGGTATACAGTGAGCTTCAGGTTGCTTCCATCCTGAAAATTTCAAAGACGGCTGTTCATAAGAACAAGATCAAGCAACAGACATTAGGGACAACAAAGCTACAGACTGACAGAGGGCGAAAACGACTGTCCACTGACCGAGATAACTGTAAACTCAAACAACCATACGATGACATCAAGTGACCTACAAAAATAACGGCAAACAGCAGCTGGGGTGAACTGCATAGCGATAACAGTTTGAAACAGGCTCCTAGGGGCAGAGCTGAAGTCATGCAAAGCTAGAAAAAAGCCCTTCATTAATGAGAAGCAAAGAAGGACCAGGCTGAAGTTTGCAAAAGACCATAAGGATTGGACCTTAGAGGAATGGAGTAAGATCATCTTCCCTAATGAGTGAAGTTTTCAGCTTTGCCCAACACCTGGTTATCGAATGGTTAGACAGAGACCTGGAGAGGCCAACAAGCCACAGCATCCCACACCTACTGAAATTTGGTGGAGGATTTGTGATGATCTGGGGATGCTTCAGCAAGGCTGGAATCGGGCAAATTTGTCTTTGCATGAATCAAGCCAAGTACACGGTTATCCTGGAAGAACACATGCTTCCTTCTGCTCTGACATTTTTCCTCAACTCTGATAAGTGTTTTCTCCAGGAGGACAATGCTCCATGCCAAACAGCCAGGTCAATCAAGGTGTGGATGGAGGACCACCAGATCAAGACCCAGTCATGGCCAGCCCAATCTCTAGACCTGAATCCCATTGAAAATCTGGGTTATTCCACCAAATATGGATTTCTGAACTCTTCCTGAGTTAAAACATTAGTATTTGGTTGTTGAAAATTGTATTTGAATTTGTTTTCTTTGCATTATTTGAGGTCTGAAAACAAGGCATATTTTTTGTTAGTTATTTTCTACAAATAAATACTCTAAATGACAATATTTTAAATTGGAATTTGGGAGTAATGTTGTCAGTAGTTTATGGAATAAAACAACAATTTTCATTTTAAACACATACCTATGAATAGTGAAACCAGAGAAACTGATCATTTTGCAGTGGTCTCTTAATTTTTGCAGGACCATGCAGGCAGAGAGGGTTAAGAGCGAATGTCTCTTATTGAGTGACTGACTGACTGACTGACTGACTGACTGACTGACTACCTCTTGTTAAATACTGTAGTGCTTAGCGAAGCGGCCCAGAAAACTATAGGTCCCAGAATCTCCTTCCTCAAGGCAAAACGAAGTACGTATTATGAATTATTCCGTATAGACGAAAACTTCACTGACTAAAACCTTACATTACATTATGTTAAGTCTGAAATATAACACTTTACAGATATTGCGACGGTTTTTGGTGTATTTTTGAAGTACGTATCCGTGCATGCATTTTTAGGTTAAGATAGTCAAACATATTTGCTGGCTACAACATACAGTAGTAACGTTATAGAAAGCCTTAACTAAAACTGTATACGTTTATATTGCGCCATTTTCTGGCATGGAAAGGTTCATCTACAGTCTCGCTAGCAATTGCTCAAGTCTTATGAATATTCTTAGGAAGATAGTAGACACTAGTAAGCCTATAATTGGCTAATACAATTTTTAAAACATCCAGTAGCAAAAGCCATACAGATCATATACTCTATGATGGAGGTGCATTTAATAAGACATGTTAGACATTTTAACATAATGCTCAATGGTGTGTGGCGACTGCTGGAACGTTTAATGCCGTGGCGTAGTGGTTAAAGCCAGTGCCTCATGTGGAGGACCTACGTTTGAACCTATTGAGAGCAATGACAACTATACACTTTATTTGTGTAATTTTTGCAGCAATAAAACTACGTTATACGGTATTGCGATTATTTCAGATAGATTCCACGATTCTCTCGTCTTTTCACTTGATGAAAAAGTTAGTTATCGTCACCTTTATTGATAGTTATTTTATCAAGGTCATTCATGAATGAAAGACAAAAGTATGTTATGCCATGAAAGAAAGAAATACGTTCTTATGCCATGAAATGAAATATCGTAGGCAGACTTGCTAGCAATTGCTCATTTCTTGACAATTCCAGTAAGTTAGTAGATACTTGTAAAGCCTATTACCGGCTAATATGCCGTTAAAACGGCCAGTGGCCAACGCCATACAGTTCACAGATGCTAATTTTGGTGGAGGTAAACTAAGTACGTAACGTTGGCCAGTTTAACTGTATTAATAACATTCACAAATTGCCAATTAGCTGTTGAATTGGCCAGTGGCAAAAGATTTGTTCAGAGTAGACAAGAGGCTATACTGACCCATGAAATGTACAGCTCGGTGTTGTAGTGGTTAATGACACAACATTCCACGTGGGTGAACTGGGTTTGAATCTCAAGAGGGTAACGCTTTCTATTCCGGGCCGGCTGAACTAGGCTTGCCTGGTTTCCTGTTTACAGAGCTGTATGAGTTGCAATGTGAACATGGCGAGAGAAAAAGTAGTATGTTCCATGGTTTGCTTTTTATTCATCCAAAATATATTCGCTCCAACACGCCATCACTGTGAGACTGCCCACCGCTCTCATGCATCTCTTATTCTCCCTCTCCACTTTCAGATATCCCTCTTGCCCCTCCCTCATACCTGGGGTTCTCTCTATCGTTGGAGGAGTGGGAGGAGAGGTCCGACTGGCGGGACCTCCGGTCCTCCTGTGGAGAGTAGGAATGGTAGGACTCCATCTCTGAGATATCTGAGAGAGATGGGGAGAGACGAAGAGAAACAGTGTGTTACAGTGACAACTAATAGTGCTGACGGTGTTCCCTTCACCAGGAGAATCACACAGGTACACAAGCGGAAACCAAATTTGTTGTCCCAAGAAACAGGCCCACCACCAATCCAGCAGTTGCGTCAGAGCAAAGAATCGCCCAGTAGAGTTAACAAAGTTACTTAAGTATTCTCTCAAACCCATGCTCTGTGTGACTTCAAAGCACATTCCACAGTTCCGTACTATGCGGCCCTTCTTAACTAAAGTATTAATGCCAAACAGATCCAGCCATTCTTAACCAAATTATAAACTGGGCGGTTCGAAGCATTGAATGCTGTTTGGCTGAAAGCCGTGGTACATCCGTGTTGCATGGTGCCCAGCATGGTGCCCAGGAACAACTCTTAGCCACAGAACATCCCCATGTTCCTTATTGCTAAGATTATTACATTATTCCAAACTGTTGCGACTGTTAGATATTCTGAAGTTACGAAGCCATTATGTATTTAGTCTTCAAGTATTTTACTATTTATGACTAAAGCAATTAACCTCCAGATCAGTGCAGCGCATTTATTCTAAAACCAGAGGTTATAGATGTAGGTAACTATCAAAATTAAGCAAAAACCTTCCTTAATAGGACGTTAAGTCATCGGGAGTCACAATAACAGCTTCCATGGATTCTGGAATACACTACAAATGTCAAACTCTATTGAAGGTTTAATTGTTTTTATGTTTTCAGGTGGTGATTAAAGTCTGCTTTAAATTTCCTTTGTTTCCTCTCTATTACTCAAATGTTTCCTTTATTTTGCAAAGTATCTGTCAGAGTGTGGGTAGTAGCTGCATGTTCTCCTAAGAGTGTCGTGAGAGGTTAGCAAGCGCCAGTAGACACATTCCTGACACACACTGACTGTACAGATCTAACAGGCCACAGTCTGTGTGTTGTGCCAGGCTGTTCCCGTTCCATCTCTCTGAAGCCTCTGCCAATCAGGGGCCTTTCATTTGTCTGTCAGGGGTTTGGATCTTGTCAATCTGTGGCTGTCCAAAGTGTCGGACTCAGAGCAGTGTTCGGAAGTGCCAGAAGAAAAGAGAACATGGAGGGAGCTGTCAGACATAGAAGCCTGTGGAAGAGGAGCTCAAAACAGGCTTTGACAGAAACCATGCGATAGAAAGCCTGTGAAACTTCCCTGTGTAAAATGAGCCTTGTTGTTAACCTACAGAGATACAGTATACAGTAGTATCTAGTGCCCTACCCATGTAAATAAGTTATGGGCCTTGAGTGATACCCAATAACAACACTCCGGCCAGATAAAACTCACAGCCACATTCCATCACCCCCTCTGCAGCTCAGTACCTTGGACACTAGTTAGGATGTATGGCGGCAGTATTTTCAGTCACACTCCATTACCCAATAAGTTCTTCACATTTAACTATTGGCGTTCAAAAAGTGATTTAAGTGAATATGTTAGTGGGGGAGTTAATGTATAGGACAGGTCATTAAATCTCTACTGAATGTGTTCCAGTTGATGTCCCTGAGACTGTTACTGTCACACAGCCGCGTGTAGCAAAGACCAGCAGAGGAGAAGAAGAGACGACCGGCCCTCCAGAGAGAGATGTTAGAGCGAAGGACCTATAATACCAAAGAAAGGGGGAGAGAGGGAGTTGTGAGGAAGGTATTTACTGAGTGGTGGTGTTGCGTCTGAAAGATCCTGTTGCATTAAGCCTCCTCAGCTCCTGTAAAATACTATAAAGAGACAGACAGGCGGACAAAGACAGACAGACAGACAGGCAGACAGACAGACAAACAGACAAACAGCCTCTCGTAACAGCAGATATTTCAAGGACAGCCACACAAACACAGCAGCAGGAGGCCATACCTATATCAAAACTCACGAGCCGTGAAAAGGTTATTACTGGAGACGGAAAAAAGCTTGTGTGTGTGTGTGTGTTTCTGGCCGGCTTCAATGTGTGTTTGTGTGTCTGTTTGATATTATGCTCTGAACAGAGTGGTCTGGCATCGTACTGTGTCCCCGGTCCTCTCCCATCCCTCCCTTTCTACCCTCCTCCAAACCTCTAATCAGAATACTGGCAAAGGCACAGGCCGGGTCTTTGGCAGGAGACGAGAGAGGGAAACAAACCGCGATACAGAAAAATAACCGATCAAATCCACTGTTGGAAGTTTTTCTGAACTCTAAGGTGAAAGGGCAGGGGGTAATTCAGAGGAAAGGTTTGGGATTACCGTTAACCTTATCAGACACACTAGCCCGGAGATGTGTTCCATTATGGACGGTGGGATTAATTTCAGCCTGACAATCTCATCTGGACAGTCTGGATTATACAGAGGGGTGAGGACGGGTGAGAGAGACACGGGCAGGAGGGGGACACAGAAGGTGAACTAGGGTGAGGGAGGAGCGACCCTGGACGCCCGGATTATGATGAGGTTGGCTAAATGTTGGCGGATACACAAATCCACTGAAAGACCCCATTTAAAACGAAGGGTTTGTGGGGCAATGGACAGTAAAGAACCAGGCTGTAAGTGGGTCAGCCAGCCAGTAACCATGCTGTTGCCAGTGGGGTTGAAAAAATGGGGGGGGGGGGCGGCTAGGGGTGTTTTTCTTATTTTTTTCAGAGGCTTTGTCCTTTGGGTTTCTTCCATGTTTTTTGTTTGTTTAAGGCGAAATGGCAAGGGACCCACAACAAACATATCTGAAATGACTTCAGCTGTCCTCCATATACCCATTCAGAGGTAGTTTGTTGTGACAGGTGACAGACAAGGACATTTTGTTTTCATGGGCTGGTCTGATATCAGTTCAACACACAATTACAAGTACAGGAAGAGATCATGCCAATAGTGAAGATAATAATGTAGTGTATGTGATAGGACATGCATGGTGACACTTAAACCCTGCTGACAATAAAGGAAGAATGCTCATGTTGTTACACATACATAAAAATAAATATTCAGTAGGCCTACCCACTCATACAATACAAGCCATTGTTACTCAGGCACATTTTTGTATTTGCAATGACATTTTAGCTATGTTATTACCCCTTCCTAAAGTTGCATCATGTTTTACTAATAACAGAAAGTGTCAAATTAATGTGATAGGAAGACTTACAGATCACTTCAACTGTTACAAATCCAAGGTGCATGTAAGCACACCTAAATATACATCAAAAGATGTTTGTACTAAAACGTACTTCAAGAGAAAAAGATTTGTTCCATTGGCATTATTCAACCTACTGTACATAATAAATCACACAGTACAAAATAAATAGTGATTAAAATACTTTTATTGGTTTTAGGAAAGTATTAAAAAATGCAAGTTTAATAGCAAAAAAGGAAGTGCAATGTGTGAAAAGCTTTACAACATTGTATGTAATTTAGTGGCAGGGTTCATGTTTACAGCTTTAAGGCAACCAATGCAAACGTTACAGTAGTCTCTTGGGTGGTCCTTCATCTAAAAGTATGACATTTTATCTGGAAGAGAGAAGACAAAAAAGTTCTCTTTTGTATGCTACAATTGAGGAAATCTCTTTGAACTTCATGGCAGTTCAACCTGCTAGTCAGAATGAATGTCTCAAATGTTTGCAGTTAGAAGTTTTTTTAACTTTACCTTAGCCTAGTCACTACGCTCCAAATAGAACTGTCTTCCACCACTGAAGGCTACATCCCATGTCCCTGAAATATGCAACTTTTTCTTCTCTATTTTTATTTTACCCATTTCAGAGAAACCTTTCCCGTCACTGAGTGCAGATCTAAAATCTGGAATGCCTTATCAGTGAAAAGAAACATGCATATTAAACTTATGCACACCACGAAGAACCTGTCACCTGGGACTAAACGGTAATATCACATGGCAACTGCTATGTATAGGGAGTAAGGAACAAGCTTAGAGAAATATTATTTAATGTAACTAATGTTGTATAGTCCGCTCAACTGATCAGAGACTCGCCTTCGAGACAAGAAAACCAAAAGGCTGGTAAAGCATTTCTGGTATAAAGGATGTAGCCTTGAGCGATGGCAATGCAATGTCTCAGTTCTCCCAGAGCAAAGAGTCTTTAGGCAGGTAATGAACGACTTCAAGTCACTAAATCCTATGTGCAGTAAACAGAAAAGGACTGGCTGACCAGGGAATGTGTGCAACGTAGCAGCTGCAAGCAGAAATGTGAGACCCAGTTTCCTGTCGTTGAATGTGCCTAAAAAGCCGCTGAATCCTGGATTTGTTTACCCCAACCGGGCCCTGGGCCCTGACTGATGGCTGTCTGGTCTTGAGAAATGTTGAAATAATGCCATTGGATACTTGTGAATATTGATTTCGGAGAACCAAACCTAATAGCATATCTT
This sequence comes from Esox niger, assembly GCA_016801105.1. Lineage (NCBI taxonomy): Eukaryota > Metazoa > Chordata > Actinopteri > Esociformes > Esocidae > Esox > Esox niger. Next base: position 40,972 of record JACXGJ010001765.1, read on the forward strand.
CACCTAAATTCTAAACTTCACCATGTCAGCTGGAACATGTCCTTTTTTACAGCACTGCCAAGTGATTTGGCCCAGGTACTGTGTCTGAAATTCCCAGTCATTAGCCAAACAATGGTGCTGTTTCATGATCAGTGTAGTTGGCAGTGACACATAACTCAATATCCTTCTAGAACAGAGCCATGCAAATCACTGGGCACGCTATACTCTGTGAATTTCTGCTCTGCTATTGGTCAGGAAAGGTGTCTGTCATACCTCATCGCCCACAGATCAGGTTCGTCACTCACCATCAGGTTCAGAGTCGGAGTCTACGAGGCGCGGGATACGGATGAGGATCTGGCGGCGGTCTCTCTGGACAACCAGCTGGAGCTTTCCTCTGGATTTCTCTATAAGCTTCCCTGCATCGCTCAGAGAGAGGTTTTCTGTAACCGTCCCATTTATCTGGAGACAGACGAGAGGGAAATCAGGATGGAAGGAGTGGATAGAAGCAGTGGGAGGACAGAGAAGGGGCAAAAGAGAGTTAAAGTGAAAGAAAGAGACAAAGCGAGAGACAAAAAGCAGGACAGAAGAACAATGACAGAAAAAGAAACAAAACCAAGAATGAGAGAAGTACAGGACGAATAATAATTCTGATCGTGGTAAGAGGTAGAATAACAGGAATGAGAGCCATTTAAAATGTTCCTATTTGGAACCATTTCACTTCTCTGCGATCGAAATGATCACCAATTCAGTGTACATTAATAGTGTACTGTGAGTGTGTGTGGAGAACCAGATGACAACATGTTTGTGAGAGAAAGAGACTCATTGTGTGTGTGTTCAATATAACCTTGAGAATGATGTCTCCCTCTTGTAAGTTTCCATCCTTAGAAGCCAGTCCTGTGCTGGTCATCTCCTTGATGAAGATCTGACTGCCCAAACGAAGTCCATATTCTAAACACAGACAAACCCAGGCACAGTTAGTGACAAGTCAGCGAGGACCAGAGAACATGCCACCAATCGGACCTTAAAACCTCAACCTCTGACCATTTCCCGACCTTAATAACATGAAAAACGGACTGTTCCAATTCAAAGCAGAAACTACGTCCTACAAAGGAATGTTAAACACGTTGAGTACAACTGCAGACCTGGAATATGCTTTACGTCTCCTGCATCCTTCACACATCAACCACCAATGGTAAAGTGCCATCGGCGCCTCACCTTCATTGGGTCTGTTCTTGACCAGCAGGACATTAACTGGTTTCTCCAGGGGCTCCAGGTCCTTGGCTCCACCTCTTCGGGGGAGGTCCGGGGAGGGTGAGGGGGACAGCTCCTGAAGATGGTCTCTACTCTTACTTTTCACAATCCTCCCCACAGTGCCTCCCCCGTCGCCGTACCTCCCCCCTCCACGTTCGTAGCTGTCCCCCCGGTCCATGCTCCTCCCCCGGCTGCGATCCTGTGTGTAGCGCGGCCTCTCGGGACTCGGCGGCTCACGGTCCAAGGTCCGCCCCCGGCTGCTGTCACGGTGCCGCTCTGGACTCGGAGATGCTCTGTCCATGCTCCTCCCGCGGCTGCGTTCCCGTGAATAGCGTGACCTCTCGGGACTGGGCGGCTCCCGGTCCAAAGTTCGGCCCCTGCTGTTGTCACGGCGAGGCTCCGGGCTTGGTGACACTCTGTCAATGCTCCGCCCGCGGCTCCTCCCCCGGTTACCACGGCTACCATAGTCGGGATCCAGGTAGTTCTTGTCCGGGGTGAGGTCGCGAGGGTAGCCGGGACCGCCGTTGCCACGGTGCCAGCCACTGTCACTCTGGTTGTCGTCAGCGTCATAGTAACGGGTGGTGCCGAATTCACGACTCTCGGTGCCGGGGGAGGGCGGGCGTTTCAGGGAGTGGAGAGCCACCTTCCGAGGCCTCTTCACCGTCTTGGGGAAAACAAAGACAAACAAACATTTAAGATGCTGGGCAGCCCAGGCATAATTGCACTCTAAAAACACTAGAGTGTAGCCTTCTGAGGGAAAGGATGGCATTAGTAAACACCCAAGAGACATGTGGGAACACAGAGCCAGGAGTCGAGTCAGCTGGAAAATACATGTTGGCTCAATTGAGTGATGGTACACAGCTGGGTAAGGTGTTTTACACCGTCCGGATCATCTCTGTCAGGTTCAAGGTTTTCCACTCCGGCAATGTCAATGATAGAACGGGCGGTCTTCATATCACCTGTCTGGCATCTTGCAACATTGAGGACCGGGCTTACATAGAAATATGCCATGAGTAGCAGTAGTTCCCAGTTTGGGGTGTCAGTCATTGATCGTTTGGAAAAGTCTGAATTAGGTCAAAGACAGTGATAAAATTGGGGTGGTGCATATCAAGCCTGTGTGTGTATGATTAACAGCACTGAAATTAGCGGAAGGGAGGAATTTGGCTAGGCCTTTCCTTTGGCGAGTGAGCCTTGGTTTCTTTCCCTTGCACAATGAAAAACACTGGCTCATACTGTTTTTACTGGAAGTAAACCAGGAAGTGACAAACTTTCACAAATGTTACATCTGGGTTAATGTCAGATTCACTGGGTTAATTACAAGTTAACGGCCAAGTCATCTGCCAGTGAGACAAAACCTTTTAATCAATTGTGAATGTTTTTATTTGATTCTATACCATGTCAATCTTCTTTGATTCCTAGACTGTATATAGCAACCATACATAGCATCAAAGAGATACTCACAATCCTGGCAATCTTCCCACATTTGCGTAGCTGCTGCACAGCAAAGGAATGAGGCACGTTGTCCATGAGAATAGAGTTGACCTGGATGACGCGGTCATTTTCACTGGAGGGGAAAACAGACAGTTAACGTAGAACAGCAGTTCAGACCAGTTCATAATCACTCCAGATATACATGGGCTGAATCTCTAGTTTCTACTACATTGATGTTGGTTCACTTCATCTGATGTTATTTCACACATCGAAGGGAGAACCGACGGTCACTTGACGGCCCAGACTTATAGGGGGGGAACCTCTGGAGGCCTGATCAGGGTCTGCAATTGAGAGGAAGTGAGGTAACGTACAACAGTAACCCGTCAGCTGGCCCGCCTTGCAGGACATCCGACACGATGATCGACGTCTCTCCACTGTCCACGTTGGGGTTGTCCCGCCCCCCGGACACGGCAATACCAAACCCCATCTTCGAATCCTGTATGCAGGATAGTGAGAGGAGAAAACAGAGTGAGGAGAAAGTGGAAAGAAAAGGAAAATTGAGATGGGGTTTTGGCAAACGGGAAGAATTGAGTCGCTGGTTGACAAAAGGATTGGGTAGGGTAACGCGGTTAATATAATTTGTTATGCAACCCCATTTCCAAAATTGTTTAAATGCTGTGGAAAATGTAAAAAACACAATGCTTTGATGTCAGGATTTTTCCTGGCTCAAAATTAGGCCAAGGTGGTACCCCATCATCCACTACCCTGAACTCCCCCAGACACACGTAAAGAACATTTGTTTCTATCTTTGTCTTATTTTGGTTCTCCACTGCCTGTCCAGGACTAGCAGACATTTGATGGGATTTAAGTCCATCCAGCCTATAGTGTCTGCTTGACTATTTTCCTAAACCCCCAAACACTTTGGCTCTACAATGCTTCTTGCATACAAAGCATATTAATCCCTCTTTGTTATGTCTGAGCCACTTGAAAATATTTTGCCATTGAGCATCAAAATCACATAAAAATGACTCATCACCAAGATTAATGATGAATCATAGTAAATATTATTGTAACCTATTATCATTGTTATACTATGTTCTTGTTAATCTGTCTTGCATAAAAAATGCATCAGAGCGGTATATCACAGCCTTGTCACGCTGTTATTCTCAATCCTTGCCATGACGCCATGTCATTTATCTCCCTCTCTCAACTTTATTCAGCTATACCTGGCTATGCTACTTTCACTGATCCAGTGTCCGCACATTCATATATTTATACTGTTAGTGACTTAAATGTTTTTATTGTATATTTTCACACTGTATATTGCATATACAGCGCTGGAAAAAAAAATAAGAACCACTGCACCTTCTTCTTTCCTTTCCAAAACAGTTGAGAAGGAAGGTTTGGATTGAGGAACAGAAGCGTTTAATTTGCAGTAGTCTCGTAATTTTAACAATTCTGATTGGACATGGGCAACAAAACTGAAAAGTTGTGCAATGCAAAAAATACTGGTGGACAAGGCCAATAACCAATATTGAAAGGCCATTAGGCGGCACTGCATTAAAAACAAACACGATTCTCAAATGGACAGCACTGTATGGGCTCAGGAAAACTTCCGAAAACCACTGAACACAGTACGTCGTTGCATCCACAAGTCGCTGCAAGTTAAAACTCTACCATGTAAAGAAGAAACCATATATAAACAAGATCCAAAACAGCCGCTGCCTTCTCTGGGCCCGAGCTCATTTAAGATGGAATGAGCCGAAGTGGAAAACAGTCCTGTAATCTGATGAATCAAAATCTTAATTTATTTTTGGGAATTATAGAGGTTGCATCCTCCAAACTCAAGAGGGACCATGGCATGGGTGATTGGCACAACTATGAAGGTACCATTAATGCTAAACAATATATACAGATTTTGGAACAACATATGCAGCCATTCAGACATTGAAAGAAAAATAAGGCTTTGCTCATTTCCGCAACACAATGCTAAACCATATTCTGCATTTATTACAACAGAATGGCTCTGTAGTAAGAGTCTGGGTGCTAAACTGGCCTGCCAACAGTCCAGACCTATCAACCCATTAAAAACATTTGGCGCATAATGAAACAAAAAATATGTATAAGGAGACCCCAATCTGTAAAGCAGTTGCAATCCTATTTCAAACAAGAATGGGAAAACATTTCACTTTCATAACTACAGCAATTGGTCTCTTCAGTTCCCAAATGCTCACAGAGTATTTTTAAAAGAGGTGATGCAACCAAGTGGTAAACATACCCCTGTCCCGATGCCATCAAATTCAAAATGGGCATGTATTCTTCCAAAAACAATACAATTTCAAAGTTTCAACATTTGATATGTTGTCTTTGTACAATTTTCAGTTACATACAGGGGGAAATTATTTGTACACTATTGCATACTGTTTTTATTCACAATTCATGCAGCGTCCCAAACTCTTTTGGAAAGCAGGTTGTAGCTACTTTAAACAGTAGACTAGGTTGTAGCTACTTTAAACAGTACCGTAGCTTTTGGCTCACCCAAACTCACTATCGTAACGTAGTTAACTTACGGTAACATTACCTTTGGATGTTTACATTTGTCAGTTAGCAGACGCCCTTACCTAGAGTCAAAGTTAAAAAAATTTAAATAGCCATGGTCCCGTGCTGACATGTCCGGCTCTGCATAAATATGTGCCAAAGACCACATTTCACCTAATTGAGTCATGGCTGCTCATCGCACCCCACCAGCTGAGGAAGATTCTGTCGTTTTCAGCATTTATGATGCAACTATGCCCATTAGAGCATCCTGCAACGACAGAGGCTGGTCCCCATGGTCACGTTCCCCAGGCACAAAGGAGAGATCCGGAGGCTCAAATGGCAGTGGCCAGATGTGTTCAAGCAGTAAATCAATCAGAGCCAAACTGGTTGCATACAGAACAGCCCCAGAGAACTGGGTTATGTAACTCCTAGTTACGCAGAGTGAGGGCAACCGCAGAAGGACAACCCAAATCGAAACACACAAGTTAACAACTTAAGGGCAAAGGAAAAACCTTTGTAACAGCAGGGGTAGAGAGGCCCCGAAAATGCTGCAGAGTTTAGCAAACACCAAAAATCAGTTATTGTTCTTAAAATATCTTGCCGGGGGTTAGATGTGATTATATGCCCTCATTTGCACTGAAAGGAATGATCAAATACTTTGTTCAGGTTGTGCACGAGGTGTGACACCAAAATATGCTGTACTGAATGAACAGGATTTAAAGCCTCACATTTGATCACATCCATCTTCGCAACCGGAAGTGGAATGAGATGATCAATTAACAGCAACAGTCATGCACTGTATAAAAAAAAAATTAATGTGGATGTATGTGCCCTCGTTTGAAATGCTGACCAGTAGGCAACGATCACCTTTGGTTCTCAATTCCCAGGTATGGATTCACAAAGAGAAAGCAGAGGATCGAGAGCTATGCATGAGAGCAAAAAGACATAGAGAGCGACACTCATGCTAGTAGTTGACATGACAAATCTTCAGAACAAAAGGACGAGGGACAGATAGAGACAGCGGAAGGGTTCATGTGAAAGTCCGAGAGGAAAATAGAGTGATCAAAAGCCGGAGCAAGCAAGACAGTGACAGAAAGTAATTGAGAGAGAGAGCAGGTCAACCTTGGAGCACTGAGCTATTGGAGGGAAACTAAATATTTCCGATCCTTAATGAAGATGGATTGTAGGAGACGCCCAACACACACAGTAATGAGGAAATATTGCAAGCAGAGTAACAGACATATGGTTTGTTTAATGTGACAAAACAGTCACAGACCCCCGGCAGAGAGACTTAATGGAATTATTTCTGCCTTCTACTATTCAACTGCTCTATTATGGCCATGCTTATGTGAGTGCCATCGTGTGTAGCAGCAAGTGTGCGTGTCTCCAGTGTGTGTGTGAGTTTGTAGCCAGGGGCGGGTCTTGTGAATGCATCAGTGTAATGAGGAAATCTGAAAACCCATCTCTCGGAACCACTCCGTCCTCCTCCTGAACTGTGCCTCTGTTCCTGTTGATAGCCTAATTTCCCATTCTGGTTGATGTCACATCCTCCATCACTATTCATTGATAGTTCATCTGATACCTGGACCACAGTGCTTGGCTGAAATGTAGTGCTCTATATAGAAAACAGGGTGCCATTTGGATGTGACCTGAATTTGTAGTTGATAAAACATTGATCTGATCCCAAGTGTCAGTGACCACAGAGACAATGCCTCCCTGCCTGTCTGTCTCTCCACTAGATGACCTGGGCTTGGTGACTCACGGGGCTTCAGTAAACTGCTGTCCAGTCAGGAAGTTGGGAGATGTGTACACACACACACACACACACACACACCAGCTGGGGTCATTGGCTTAAGGCAAAGGACACAGGAATCACATGCGGGCGCACTAGGCAGGCGGGGGCGCATGGGCGGGCGGGGGCGCATGGGCGGGCGGGGGAGCACACATGCACTCACGCAGACACAGTCTCTCTATTGTTGGTCATCCACTAGGAGAAAGAGCACAGGAGAGACTCCAGGGCCAGAACATGTAAAGGTCACAGGTCTACTCCTCCTTTGTGGAGTCACAAACAAACACAGAAATATGAAAAATAAAAAGAGCAAGAACAAAAATTAAGGAGACAAAGAGAACGATATATTCAGGAAGAGAGACTGATTGAGGGAGAATCAGAAAGACAGATTGGGTTGAAAGACAGATTGAGGCCATGAGGTTGAGAAAGACAGTTTGAGGGAGATAAAGAAAGAGGCACAGACAGCAGGAGATAGACTGATAGAGGAAGAGCTAGAGAGATAGAAAATGAGGGAATGAGAGTGAGCGCAGTAGGTCCACCAGTAGGTTCACTCACCCGTTGTAGGCTCACAGTGTACTGCTCCCAAACAGTCTCCTCCATTCCTGAGCTCTGTGGAAAACAACCAAGAACACAAGGGGTTAGTGAATGCCACATTCACACACAATTGCATATCTTCACACACACACACACACACACACACACACAAAAACCTTAACAAAACACTAAGTCTTAAGACTAGCAAAAAGCCTTAAGGTCTGTGGTAACAACTATTTGGCAAAGAGCAGGCATATTAACACCACTACAAGGGACGTCATTTTGGTAATAGTCTTGCACACAATGGTCATTATCTTGACAGAGCACTTGAGACCTAAGTTGAGGGCCAAGTTGTCAAGTTGCACACTGTGACCAAGGTTTGTAATTTTGGGGTGTAGTATATTCTCATTTTTAGACATAGTAACAAACCCCCTGCCTCGCAGCCAATGGGACCCCAAATGGGGAACACTGTCACAGTCCTCTTTTTGGTGGGAGAAAAGTAAATATTTAAAAAGGAAATGTATGTATTGCTGGGACCAAAGGAATATTTGGACCCAGACTGCAGTCCATTGTTGAAGAAGCACTCCTATGAAGCAGATTCTTTTTTTCAGATGACATTTATATGCAAGAATCTATTTTGACAAAGGGCCATTCTGTTAGGAAACAAAAAAACAACATTCAATGAAATTTTTGTTTCAGTTTTACCCATTTTTGTTTCAATCCTTGTTACACAGGATTGGTGACCCGTGAAGTGTTCATAATGATGTGGCTTTTGATGTAAAAAAAAACATTTATCTTTAAGGTTTTATATGGTAAAGACGTGGATGGGAAACAAAAAGAAAACATCCTACATCGGTTCAAAACACTGGCCAGCATAGACTTTAAACCAGGCCAGACCCACTCTGTCTGAGCAAATGAAGTGGAAGTAACACAACAGACTGACAGAACA
>JACXGJ010001765.1:49542-76927 GCA_016801105.1 Esox niger
CACACACACACACACACACACACACACACACACACACACACACACACACACACACACACACACACACACACACGATTAATAGTTGTTTTTATATTTAAAATAGTACATTTCCCAGAACCTCAAAGCCTAAACCTAACTTTCTATGCCAAACCTAACCTTTACACCTAACCAATAAGTCCTGAATTATCAGGAATTTGGGTCCTCTGATCCTGTGAAACCCAATTGATGCCGCTGTTTCTATAGGGCAATCACTTTAACCCTGCTAAACAGCAACAAATTAAAATATCCCAATGAAGTAAGTCCGATTAATAGGCAGAAGCAATTTTGCAATATCAGTAGGCATGCTTTAGAACCATGCAGACTGGCTCATTCTAGAGGACATTCAGTGTTTATCAGCAGTATGAGTGCATGAAATTTTCTCACATGTTTATGTCCCAGTTAATTTGTACAATGCTGCAAAAACTGTCACATTGACAGCTATTGACTAGAATTTTATAGTTCAATTCAGAATAAGTGGTTGGTGGCTTACCCAAAGACCACATTCAAAACAAGAAAGAATTTCAGCGATTTTGTAACAGAGGTGAAGTCAGTTGTCATTTATTATTTGGACGAATCAGGATTGGGCTGAGGCGGTGCTTAGACTGAGGCTAGTGACTTCAAAGACAGCCCACTCATTCTTTATTTGCTGCCTAATCCTGTTCCTGGAGAGCAACAGTCTAGTACGCTATCTCTAACCCCTGTGGCTAACCTGAATTAGCTTTTCATCCAGCCAATATTTAATCAGGTGTGCAAGATTAGTCAAGAGGCAGTTGGTCACACCACTGACACCATTCCCTGCTTGTCCACCATGTCCCTCAGCTTAACTGCAACACGTCATACAACTTCCCAAATCGACACACCACAACACAATTATTAACAATGTAATTTATTTTACAATATCTTAGTCTAAGTCTGACTGGTTTAAAAAATCCACTAGTATTCCCATTTGGTTACTTTGAATTGAAACAGATGGCATGGGTGTTATTTTGACTGTTACAGTCAGACCTACATACAACAGCCATAACATGTTATCAGCCATAACATTATGACAACATTACGACTAATATTGTGTAGGTCCCCCTTTTGCCTCAAACAGCCCTGAGCCGTCAAAGCATGGACTCCACTAGACCTCTGAAGGTGTGCTGTGGTATCTGGCACTAAGACGTTAGCCGCAGATCCTCTAAGTCCTGTGAGTTACGAGGTGGGGCCTCCTTGGATCGGACTTGTTTGTCCAGCACATCCCACAGATGCTCGATTAGATTGAGATCTGGAGAATTTGGAGGCCAAGGCAACACTGTGAACTTTCCTCTGTTCCAATTCCTGAACCATTTCGGCTTTGTGGCAGGGTACATTATCCTGCTGAAAAGGCCAATGCGATCAGGGAAAACCGTTGCCATGAAAGGGTGCACATGGTTTGCAACAATTCTTAGGGAGGTGGTACGTGTCTAAGTAACATCCACATGAATGCCTCCACCACCTTCTTCCCATAGTGCATCCTGGTAACATGTATTCTCCACAATAAAAATACAATTGTGCTAGGTGTGCAACAACTAACTGATCATTATCGATTCCCTCTAATATCAATGGTATAAATAAATTGGTTATATATGGCAGTGACTACTAGAGGGAAGTTGTGCGTGACTAAAGTCATCTAAAGTATGGGAACACATTCAAACAAATAAGACAGTTTTTCTGCAAAATGTGCAAAAATAATTTGCATTGCACAGGAGCATGAACAATGCACATGAACAGAAATAATATTGGAGACATTATAACAGATGGAGGAGGGATCAGTATTTTAAGTTCAATCTAAAACAAGCTTGTCATTGCCTGCTGTTTTTTAGAGAGCTGGTTTTAGTAGTTACACTTCATAACAATTAAGCTCAGTCCAGGACTTATCACATTGTGCAGAACATGTGATTTAAAATGTGACTTCTTAATTAGGTACCCAAATGTGTAGGCCAAAAATCCTATTCATTTAACTATGGATGTGTTGTGTGAGACCTAAACCATCATTCTACAACAAAAAAAAATGGTTCAATAAAGTTACACCTTTCACTCTCAATCTCTCCACCACAACTCTCCCCTCCTCCCCACGCTTCTCCCCTCGTTGGTATTTAATTGAGGACTCTGCCTGCAGATATGTGCACCTAATTGTGGGGACACTATCGTGAGGACACTCAATTAATGGGTATGCACTCTGTGTGTGACTGTTCAAAGCCTGTACTTCTTAACACATTCTCCCAGCCAGTACCTGGAGAATGAATATATTGATTCTAGAAGAGTTCCGACCTTGTTAAAACACTTTTTAGACCATGTGTGTCTAGGGATAGTGGGAACTTCTCAACTAGTTTGCACATATCGGTAAACTTTTCAATGATAATTCCACTTATACCAAAGAATGCCTGAGTCATCGAATTGTACAATAGTTTTAGCCATGGATATATAATGGGTTTTCATATTGCTTGCTAAAGGCTTTATTTAATTATATACCACATGACCTACTTCAAGGAGAAGTAGGTAATGTGTGATTACCAATTGCAGAGTAGGATGTCATAGTTAAGTACAAGCTGTCACAAAAATAAATTGTTCTGCTGGTAGTCAGACAGTGTCAGCTAGCTAGCCAACTCTTTGGTATAATGTTTCCAAATGTTGAAGAAACCCCTTGTTGTAGCTTTGTCACAAATAAACAACCATCTAGCAAAACAAAACAAAAAATCGAATTACTCTTTAATCCCATAACACATCGGCCAGCCTATAGCCAAATTGTTCATCAAGCTATTTTATGCTAGCTAAACACCTAGCATGTAACTTGTCAACTTGAACAACACACAGCTAGCTGCTTGATGGTAAATGCACTGCATATACTCTGAGGAGCTAACACAGGGAGGATTCAAACAAACAATTGTGATTTATTTTAACATGTTAAGACCAGCTATAATGGCAAGATAACTAGCTTGGAGGAAGACTTAAGTTATGTGCTTTTTTCCCTTATATCTAGTTAGCAAACAGCTACCTTTTCATAGCATGACAGACATTTGAAGCTGCAAGGGGAATGATGCCTATGCCAAAAAGTGGCCTATTTTTTGTTGTTTGCCATCCTTGCCCATGCTCTCTCATTGACTCATCACTGACTGGGCAAAAATATTCTACACGTTCAATTGGTAAGAGGATTTGGTAAGTACTTGGCTGAGTCACTGATAATCAGTGGTTGGTGTTTGCTAAATTACACCACACATTTGAACAGCAGATAAACACCAGACTGACATTTTGAATGTTGTGTTTCTGCCTTAAGATCAACTGCTGTTTGAATGTGAAATGGACAGAGATTTCAGGGCCCTGAGGGAAGGACTACTCCAACTTTCACTTAGTTAGGTCAGCGAGGAAGCATCTTGGGGCAAACTGTGATAGTTTAGGGTCCAGAAAAAATTGTTTATATCCTCTCCAGGCATTAAGACCATTAAAATATCAACTAGTCTCTCAGCAGCAGAGTGGGGTCTGGACACTTGGTCCACACATGGCCTCTTCAACCATCATCAAACAACATCTCACTAAGCTACTAACTCACTGGTGTAGTATGGTACGGTAATCCACTTGGAAAAAAAACAATAACGTCATGCTGAAGACAGACAGTCACACTACAAGCCCATAATATGTTTTTGAGACCTGGTGCTGGGTGTGTGTGTGTGTCTGTGTGTGTGTGTGTGTGTGTCTGTCCCTCTGTGTGTGTGTGTGTGTCTGTCTGTCTGTCCCTCTGTGTGTGGGTGTCTGTCTGTCTGTCCCTCTGTGTGTGTGGGTGTCTGTCTGTCCCTCTGTGTGTGTGGGTGTCTGTCTGTGTGTCCGTCCGTCCGTCTCCATCTCCGTCTGTCGGTGTGTGTGTGTGTGTCGGTGTGTGTGTGTGTGTCTGTCTGTCGGTGTGTGTGTGTCTGTCGGTGTGTGTGTCTGTCGGTGTGTGTGTCTGTCGGTGTGTGTGTCTGTCGGTGTGTGTGTCTGTCGGTGTGTGTGTGTCTACTGCTGCACTTAAGAAATCTCACTAAGAGGGGCAGCTCTCCCACGAGGACTCACCCAAAAGTAAAAAAAAAAACATGTATTCTAAACCCTCATGTACTGTTCTTAGTTTCGACAAGACAAACACACTCTACTCCTACATTAGATATCACACACATTTTGAGCAACTCCCTGAACCGTTCTGAACAGCAGGACTTAAAAAAGAAGAACCCAGGGGCAAAAGCATTGCTCTTACCCCAAAAACACATCCACAATTTTACGTTAGTGAGGATTTTAATATGAATGAGCTGTTTAAAATGCCCGTGTTGTAGCAAGAAACCTCAGCACAAAATATGCATCATATCTATGAAACCAGAGTCTCTGCCTAGTTGTAAACACTTAAACAACTAGCTAAACTTGTGGATATCAACTGTTTCAATAACATTCAGCCAAAATAGCAAACATGTTTAAATCACAAACTTCTAGCATAGGCTAATTTATTGTGACCAATCAGCAAATTCTCTGCAGTACTGTAAGTGGCCAACAGGATGATGTTGATCTTTTTCCATTTATCGTCCCATCTCTGACACCAACAGCTACATACCTGCCCGAGTCGTCCTGCAAACCCAAGACGCAATCCTGCCTGTATGCTCCAGTCTCACTGCGAACGGCACCAGAATCTGTATCTGATCCTGTCTTTTCCGAAGATCTGGATGTGCTTTGACTACTGGTCCCAAAGGAGGGACATTGCTGACGTGTCTCATCTCACTACCCACCTGGAAATAACCGTTCCTTCCTACCCACAGCCCTGACTGACCAAGTGATTGACTGACTTAATGATTACCTGCTTTGCAAATCCCACAGCTAAATGCCAACAACCGTCAATGTTAAAGCACTCTCTCACTCGACTGCTAACAGAAAAGGAACATTAGAGCTAACCACACACACACACACACACACACACACACACACACACACACACACACACACACACACACACACACACACACACACACACACACACACACACACACACACACACACACACACACACACACACACACACACACACACACACACACACACACACACACACACACACACACACACACTTCCAGGATGAGTGAACATCAACAACTCTCAAAACAAAGGAGGCAAAAAAATTATTCTCTCCAGACCTTTTGCCCATCAGAACAGTGCACATTTCCCATCACCGTAATATTCACTTCGCAAACACAATACTTGGTTTGAGCAATTTCCTATCAATAAAATATTACAAATAACCAATATCATGTTTTGGTGGTTTACACCTAATAATTATCACCAGCAATTGAACAGTTTTCCTCAGTTGATGAGGAATCAGATTATTGTGGTATAGCTGGCTACAATGACAGAATATCAAACACAAGTTCACCAAACCTCCCTTCAAAATTTCAGAGCCTGAGTTCCACAACCAACCAACTAGTCAAACACAAACCCGAAAACCAGGGAGTGAGAGTGGAATGAGGGACCTAAGGGGAAAGGGGAGAGCAGGGAATGATCGGTCCCCCGGGCTAGACAATTTGATATCTAGGGAGGACGATAATCTCCAGTACCAGTCGGAGGAAACAGGTGTTTCCGGCCGGAGCGTAGAGCACCACCACACTGCTTTTTAGCTCCTCCGGGTTGAGCCAGGGACCACCCAGGAATGGCAACTTCAGTCTGGGTCCACCGACCCCCGCTCCCCCCGCTGTCCTGCCCTGGCCCACGACCCGGCCCCCGCCACCTCCGCCCTGGTCCTCCTCCGTATGGCCCATCCATGGACCCCCTCGGGGCCCCAAACACCAGTCTCCCAACTGTAGGCAGTCCAGATTCATTGCTCATCTCATCCCCAGCCCAGGCCGGCTCGGTTCAGACCCTGCAGCCCGTTCGAGTTGCAGCAGACAAACCCAGCGAGCGAGCCCACTGAGCAACCCTACACTCCTAAAGCCTTATGCCTACTGGAGTCGGCCGACCTTCAATCCCGTTAAGCCGGCATGGCAGAATGGATTAGTCGCACCAGGGGGAACTAAAAATAAACCCAACTCACGCTTCCTCCGTCTGCTCCTCCACTTCCACCTCCCCTGGCTCGCAGAGTCCTGAGTGCGCACGCAGCGCGCACCCATTTCCTGCGGAGAGCTGTCGACATGTCGAATCACCTCGCTTTACGAGACACCTGCCGAGCTGGCAGCCGGGACGGGGGTCAGGGCGCCAGGGTCTCCTGTCCATCGGACACGTCCACTCTCCCTCCCACCATGCTCGCTCTTCTCACTCTACTGTGCTGTTCCCTCCCTCTGACTCTCTCCTGTCATCTCTAGCTCCCTTTCTCTCTCCCTCCCTTTCTCCCTCCCTCCATCCATCCATCTATCTCTCTTTCGCCTTCTGCCCATCTCTCTTTCACTATTAGACAAGGCTGAGCAGGAAGGACTAATTTCCCCAAATTGAATGTCTCCCTCCCGTCTTATGCAACCCTAAAACAACAATGTCCCACATTCATAGAGGCACACACAAAAACTTTAGGATTGTCCTTTAGGTCCATCCTTATATCCTATAATTATTCCTATTTGTAATCCAATGAGTCATTACCCTTAACTCTCTACCTGACCCTAAACCCAAACTTAACCTCAAATACATACCCAAACCTAAGTGTAGTTTTTACCCTAAACCATAAGCTTACATTTTCTGTTTTCATCATAGGCGCTGTTGAAATGTCCATACAAGGCCAAATAGTTTTGTTTCATTTTCCATGGTACTCACAAATATAAAACAACCATGACACACATAAACCCGAGCGCACGCACGTCCTTCTTTTACTAAGCTTGTGAGCACTTTTGGTGCAACAAACATATTCCAATTTATTAAATAAAAAATGTAACGAATCCCATCTCCAAGCCTAAAATGACCTTTTTCCATTTTTTTTTTACAGTTAAAGACAGGCAAAATATCCTCACTTAGCCAGATTTGACATGTTAATAAAAAATACAAATCCATACACACACACAAACACACACACACACACACACACACACACACACACACACACACAAAGTTGAGTCACAATGAAGTGTCAGATACCCCTAGCTATGAGCCAAACAGTGACATGTTCACTAGTTGCCAGTCTAAAAACAGCAGCTGTTGAAAAGTCCAGGATAATAAAAAGGGCAAGCAGATCTGACCATATAAAGCTCTTCTTAACTCATATGATTCATGACACATTGAACTGACTCGAACATCATTAAACTGAGGGAGACAGACAGATTGAGAGAAACACACAAACACACGGAGAGGCAGACAGAAACAGCACACACACGAGCACTGTGGATTTGTTTTCTTTTTCGGTTGATACATTGTCATATTATTACTGTTTAAACACATTGGCTTTGTCAATAGAGGCAAACATCCAACAGTACCAATAAAGCACCTATTGGAAGAAATTGAGAGACCGTGAGGAATAACGAGGAGACCGAAACAGCCAGAGAATGACTGGATCTAGTGGGATCGGCAGGGATCCAATTTGGAATCCAGTTCATGCTGTCTAACAGGGTATTAATTAGACCCCTTTAATTTAATTACTTCCTCATCCACAAGGCAGAGACTAGTCAGGTCAATGGAACTCACACACTACGTGACCAAACATGTTGGTGAGCTACAATCTCTAATACATGCGAGCCAATATATTCCCTAAATGCAAATATAAAACTCTGGTGATTGAGCTTGTGCGCAAAGAAAGTGCGTGCGATTGTTCATCTCACAAGGCTCTTTAGGCCGTACATGTGACCTGGAATAGATTCCTCTGGAATAAAAGGAAATTAAGGTGGTGAGGATGTGTTCTCGCGTGAATGAGTTCTTCGTAGGGTTGAACCTCGACACACAGAACTCTTTAGATTGTTTAGGCAAGGGTAGTGGTTGAGCCCTCTTCCTATTCATAATGCCTTTTTGATTTTGCTATAAGCATTCGTAGACTGCGGTTGTTAAGTTCATAAAGCACTTGGCCCATCTCTAAAATGCATGACAAATCATCAGACAGTCTCCAGTCAGACCGGTGGCTTTCAATAATTCATTTCAGTAACCAAAAATTTCACCACAAGACACAACTGTCTGCTCAAAAGTTTCCCCCTGAAGGTCTTTCATTAAAGAAACATCTAAACGTGTGTTAGAAGTATATTTATTTATTCAAATATCTTTATTGGGACAGTGCACATGAATCAACTGACAATGTGTTGGCAGAAAAGGAACAGCTGTTAACTGACTTGAAACTAAAATAGCAAGAGTTGATCGGCAGTCTACTGCTCACAGTTGAATAGGATGAAGTATCCATACCGACAAAGCCCTTGCAATCATATTCCACATCTCTAACTGTCCTCCTCTTCCTCTCTGTTGGCTAATAAGTCACACAGTGGCTTTGCTTGAAACACTCTTCCCCTACCTAGCCTAGAATAACACACTGTGTGTGTGTGTGTGTAGGGCCAATGTAGATCAGGCAGTTGGCCCTGGCTGTCTGCAGGTGGCTCTCACTGCTTAAGGCCGGCTGCTCTCCACTGTGTCAGAACACATTTTTGTCATGTACAAATGCACGCTTGTGTGCTAGCACGCACGCACGCACCCGCGTACACATGCACGCACGAGCAAACGCACAAATTTACTAAGCAAGCCAGCACACTACTCTATAATCCAAAGATGCTAATAAGTCTGAACTTTTGTTGTGATCATTTAATCAATTCTGGAGTAGGTAGGAATGTTTCTCTTGTTATCTATCCCCTGAGAAATGCTTTCATTTTACAAAGAGTTATGAACTAAAGCTTTGCAGCCAAATGCACCTAGACAAGCAGGCAGACAGACAGACAGACAGAATGTCCACTGAGAGCAGAGAGACCATTACTCCTGTGTACATTACGCAACAAAAACGCACAGCGGCCGATTAAAACCACGCTACAAAGGGGGCTTAAAATAACATTAAAAAAATGGGGCAGAAAACATAAGACTGCTCTGACTGCTAAAAAAATTGTCCTCTTGGAAATGGGAGAGAATAAACGCTGCGAGAGGACAATCTCACTCACGACACACATTGCTATTTGATAGATGTTCCGGCGTGCCACAACTGTGTAGTGTTCACTCACCGCGCGTGGAACCGCCGCCGTTTTTACGGACAGAACTACATCCCGCTGGGTTCATTTGTCAATGCCGTGTTGTTAGCCCAAGCATCGAGCAGGACAAACTGGAAGATGTAGGTGCTCAGAGCTTCCACATGGAGGATAAGCCCAAGCAGTGACAGCAAACAAGACCATAAACCAGACACTGGAGCCAGTGAAAGTGCTTTCCGGCTTCTTGTAAGCAAAGGTTGCTGAGTAAGATACGCTTTGCCAGGAGGGAGTGGCAGCCCGTTGAGAAATATGAAGGAGCCCTAAACGTATTCTCTAGTATCTGCCTCGTTGATATTCAGCCTCTGTAGGAGGACATCACGCTTCACAAAACATGTTCAACTGACTGGCAATAACATGAAACAACATCAGAATAATCCAAATACAAACACACATGTATTGTAGTTTGAGTAGAATTAAAATGTTCCAATTTTCCTGACTTTCACAGGCTTGGACATGGCTATAAAGTGACTTAATCTCCTTATATAATCAAATTCTACTATGAAGGGCTTGGAGTGAACAGGGGAATGGTCTATCTGGGCCCTGATAACTGTGCTTAAATCACTATTGTTCAGTCTAAATTAGCACCAGTTCTTATCCAGCACTTTAATCAGCCAGCCCCCAGAGGTCCCACAGACCTATTCTTAAAACCAGGGAGGAAGTAGAAACTTCACTATTGTGGCGCCTCGTGTTCCTGAGAGTTCTTTACGGCTTTTCTGACGTAAATATTTCAGACATCATCATTCCTTCATGAATAAATAAGGAATGTGTCCATCAGCATTTGGAAGCGCAAAGCATAGCAGACCTCTAGACTGGTGGTTTAACAGGCAAGAGATATGTACACCAGACAGGAATATTGACATTCTCAGAAGACCACTAATAATTACTGATGGTTATTGAATGTCCTTTCAGAATGTCAAGAAAACTTAAAACATCTGCAATTGTTCCAATACAGTTAATATGATAAGACACATAATAATGTTGCAAAAATGCTCATGTTAATATTTAATCTCTATAAAGGTCAGCTGATTGATTACAAGCCCTATTACAAAGCAAAAAGTAAAAAGTCCCACACCAATCAAAAATATTAATAAAAACAAGTTTTAGTAATTCTCAAAGACTAAAAAGTAGTAAACAATGGAGTGGGCTTATGGTATTGCTTCTTCATTCTCTAATGTATTCCCAATGAATACTGTGATGTTATTTTGCCCCATTTTAGAATTAGCCATTGAAGTCCCTTGATTTAATTCCACATAAAAACTTGTGAAAGTAAAATATATTTTGCCCACAGTTGGTACAATAGGTTAATGACAATGACTACCTCTAATTAAAATGACCCCAACCAACCCTCAATTTTTCACCCACATGACCTGTACCAAATGATAAAAGCAGTACCCAACACTTCAACCAGCCTCAATTTTACAATCCCCTCCCAATAGCCATAGTAATAATACAATAAGTACCCTTATGACATTGCTGAATGCAAGCAATTAAAATAAGACAAGATTGCAGGACCGGTTACAAAAGCCATTTATACCCTTCCCCCTATTCCAGATTGAGAAGAAAAGAGTAGACCATGAAAAGAAAAGTTTAATCTTTAAAGTGAGGCGGAAAGTAGGCACTCTGCTTCACCCAGGGACTAAGAATCAGAGTTCTGTGCCTTTACCACACTAGAAAGGCAAAAAACGCACTTAGCCTGCTGACAGTTAGCTTTACGTGCTACCGCTATCACAACCATAAATGAAAATAGTGTTTTGTCGATTCAATCCTATTATATGTTCTATTATTCATATAAACGTATCTAGCTCTGTCCTTGAGCTGTTCATGATCAATTATTTTTTGTAGTGATTTTTTTCAGTTCATGTGGACACATGCAGAGTGCTGCATAAGCATACGCTAAAGGGTATCCTAATAAACAAACAAATAGAAAATAATTAATTAAAACACAATAAACCCACTTCAGGTGAAACATTTCCGAGATTGACCAATGTAAGATGTGGCGTCCGAGACAAATAGTATCACTGCAGGGTTAGTACGGCCCAATGATTTCTGCTTTGTGGTTACAGAATTATACACAATAAATGCCTCCACTCTTTTCTATAGAAACACCAATAGGAACTCTTTAAAATGGCTTATTTAAAAAACACTTTAAACATATGTAAAAAGGTTATTTGAGTAACTACTGTAATCATTTGAAAGTATGTCCCGATGATACTGCTTAAAATTAAATAAGCTATACTACAAATAAAAACACAAACATATTAGCATCTTTCAGACCTTACGACATCATAGGGGTTGTCCAACAGTTTCAGTTTAATGAAACCCTAGAGCTGGACATTATCGTCAGTTACAATTAGTTTCTTAATTCCAACCCTCTAATCAGGGACTTATTTAGATCTAAGGATGAAATTAATAAGATAAAAAAGAAAAAAAAGAATCAGCAGGCTCTGGACCTTGTACAGTAAGAGATGAATACTTCTATCCTTAAGCAATCTCCCGGAAATGCTTTTCTACTACTACCACTTTGATGAGTTGGTCAACATACTGAAAGGGTTAGTACTGCCCCCTGGAGTGTAATGTTTGAAAATGTACCAAGACAAATTTGGTAGTTTACTGCCACCTGCAGTTATGGAATGTTTACTGGCAAGTATGCATTGCCTTGCAAAAGTATTGAAACCGCTGACTAATTCTCTTCTATTTCATATTTAAAATGTATATTGTATTATAAGACACCGGCACTCAACACTGAAAAACTATTATTGTATGGCAATATTGGTTATGTTGCTTGCAGAAGTATTGACTTCTTACACATTATTTACTAGAGCCAGCTTTTGCTGTAATAACTGCTCTTTTGGTAAGTATGTAACGACTTTGCACTGTGCTGGGGTGATTTTGGCCTATTTATCGTGGCAGTGTCACTCCAGGTTAATCAGTTTGGTGGGATTGTGCTTCTGGACCGCATTTTTTGAATGCCAGATCATGTGTGACTAAAAAAAGATGTCACTGTCGGACATTCCCCTTCTTGTTTGTAATATTGCATTGGCCTTACACTTGGGATCCAAGCTTCAGTTTGACTAAAGCCGGTTCTCTTGCAGTATTTCCCTGTATTTTGTTCCATCCAGTCTTCCTTAAATTTTAACAAGTAGCCCAGTCCCTGCTAATGAGAATGAGAAAGTTCCCCACAGCATGATGCTGCCACCACCAAACTTCACTGTAGGGATGGTGCTGGAAGTGTTAAGCTTATGCCATGAATATCATGTTTTGGCAAAAAAAGCTAAATCCTGGTCTCATTTGACTACAGCTCAGAAATATGGGCAAAAACATTACCCCCAGAGTACTAAACTAAATGCTAGACTGGTAACAAAATTTGTGAGTTGATAAATAAAAAAGATAATTCTGTCAACTACATGAACGCAATGATATACTTACAGAGGTATAAGTGACCAGAACTGACCATTTTCTGATGAAACTTTTAGCAGGCATAGGTAAGACTGTAATGGCCAATGCAACACAATTTGGAATGTTGTGTATCATTCAGGCTTTATAGAACCCCTTTTATTAAATAAAATACCGTAAGAGAAGAAATATGGTTTGTAATTCAATAATATGACAGAATTGGTCCGGGGTTTCAATATTTTGCATAACTGTTAATAATTGGCTGATCCCTTTTGATTACATAAGGACCGTTTGTTGCGGTCATTTCCGGTAGGCTTTAGTGAGTAGTATTTTGTGTTAATTGAAAGTTTAGAAAATTTGGAAAGAAGTCAACAGAATTTTTTTTATGTATAGTAAAAAAGTAGTAAACATTTGTAGAATTTTATTATTATAATTCCATGCAGTCACACACATGAAAAAAGGCAAATAACTTTAGAAAAAAAACTGATAGAAACTATTTTATCCTTCATGAACACATTTCACCCAGTTAACAAAAACTTGATCTAAAAAGGGCTGTCCAATGCTTTGGACCCTCTAGAGTCCTCTTTCCTTCTCCATGTGTCTAACAGACCTCTGACTGGTTGAATGGGAGAAGGGCAGCCCAGAGTGTCTGGAGTGCAGGGAACACACCACAGTGGACCTGACGGCTGTATCACACCCTTTTGACTATACAGAGGATCTACGGGAGTGGATAGATGTCAGGAGGGAGGAGAGGGAGGCGGGTAACGATTAGGCTAGACCGGGCCTGTGTCAGCTGTAACAGCCTGGATCTCTCTCCTCCCCCCCTGTCCGTTCACGATGCTGACGTGGCCTGACCCTGGCTTCCACTGAACCCTCCCCATATTGTGACAGCGAGAGGTCGCTGTGGGGATTCTAATTGCTCTGGACAACAGTCTGGACAGTAAACAGCAACCGCTCCCCACCCTTACCCTTTACTACCAGCCTGGCTAATAATACCAGCTAGAGCTGTTACAACCATATACCCTGGGCATCGGAAAAGGGAGATGACACGGGCGTACACGCTGTGGTTCAGTTCGGACAGCAGTTGAGCTGCATGTGATATGCTGAACAGGTTCGGGGGATTGGGTGTTGTAGCGTAAGCCATATAAAGTATGAGGGACTCTAGAAATAGTTGCGCCACTATAGCTGATAATTGCTAGTATGCGGCTGTGGGTCACAGCTAACTGGAAGGGAATGTCTTGTCAGGAGCTGACACCCGATAAATGAAAGCTGGCCGGGTGACATAAACATTTTAAACTCATTGGGGGCTTACCTGAACTGCAGTACAGTAGCCAAATAAAAGAAAAGTCTAGCTGTGGATCCCAGTTTATCCATTCCACAGCCACCAAACTCTTCACAACACAACCGCTCCACACAACAAACAGAAAGCCCCAAGAGCAGCCTGGTGAAACCTTGAGTGTTCTGCCACCACAACATTATACAGTAGTACCCTACCAAACAACCAACATTCTCATATGCATAGCAGCCCAATCACCGGCATTAAAATAAAATGTTGGAATAGAATTATTCTAGTTATTTCAATGCATTAAATTCTTTCTGATGTTTAAAAAACAGACTGGATCTTTGTTGTCTGCTGGGCCACAACTTTCATAATGTATCAAACTAAACTCCTCTGACAACACACAGACACACACACCCCTAAATAACATTTTACAGCTCAATCATTCAGCAGACAGTCTTTTCCAGAGCAACATTCAGAGTGGCACGGACACAGTCAAGGCTTCTCTAGATTGCATGTTGACTTCCCAGATAAATAACATCACTACTCGTTTGCTACAAGAATGTCATGACTGCATGGCTATTCCCCCCAGGAGGGAGCTGATGCCTTCGTTCCAGTAGCTAGGTGTCTGAACATGCCCAGAGCTGTCCCAGGCCACTTCTTAAGGACAGTGTAATCAAAACCAGTTCAAAACCACACTGCAGCATGTCTTTTAGGCACCTATGTTAGTCGTGTGTTTCTTGTGAACAGGGGTGGAGCGGAGTTGACTATAGATCTAAAGTGGGGAGAACAAGTATTGGATACACTGCTGATTTTGCAGGTTTTCCTACTTACAAAGCATGTAGAGGTCTGTAATTTTTATCATAGGTTCACTTCAACTGCGAGAAACGGAATCTGAAACAAAAATCCAGTGAATCACATTGTATGATTTTTAAAAAAGTAATTTGAATTTTATTGCATGACAAAAGTATTTGGTCACCTACAAACCAGTAAGAATTCCGTCTCTCACAGACTTGTTAGTTTTTCTTTAAGAAGTCCTCCTGTTCTCCACTCATTACCTGAATTAACTGCAACTGTTTGAACTCGTTACCTGTATAAAAAAGACACCTGTCCACACACTCAATCAAATAGACTCCAAACTCTCCACAATGGCCAAAGCCAGAAAGCTGTGCAAGGACATCAGGGATAAAATTGTAGACCTGCACAAGGCTGGGATGGGCTACAGGACAATAGGCAAGCAGCTTGGTGAGAATAAATAGCAATAGCAATAAATAGCAATAAAATGCTAATTAATTATTTAAAAATCATACAATGTGATTCACTGGAGTTTTAGATTGTGTCTCTCACAGTTGAAGTGTACCTATGATAGAAATTACAGACCTCTACATGCTTTTTAAGTAAGAAAACCTGCAAAATCAGCAGTGTTCTCCCCACTGTATTTAAATGTGTTTAGGGCCCATTGGCTAGGCCATGGATGTGTTGTAGCTATCCGTGCGCGTAAAACTATACAATCCCAAACACCTAACCCTACCTCATTTTTAAACTTTTACCCTTAACCAAACACTTGCCCTAATCCTAACACTCAAGCCAAAAAAAGGCTTTGTTCAAAATGGCAAAACAATTCCAATTTACATATTTAGAAAATGCCTTGACAAAGTGGGACAACCCCACCCCTCCCCCGTGTTCCAGAAGTGGGGATTCTGGAGTCGAGACAGTGGCTCAAGGTCCCCACTGTATGTGAACCTTCCCCCTGGGAACTGGGACTACAGCTGTGCCATGACACTGTCGTTACGGCTGTCATCTTTACTCGTCGCTGACTAGAAATGGAAATAGCCCTCTACACTTGAGAAATGGGTCAGGCCCTCGTTTTCTACAGAAAAGGACCAGACAATGGGCAGAGTGAGTGGGCCACATAATGAACGTAAGAGAATAAAAGAGAGAAAGCCATCTTTTTATAAGACACAAAAGGAGCTTGTTTGTCCAGCCTGAGTGCATAGAGCGTGCTGTGTTGGGATAGGTCCCATTGGCTACATTATGCAGTCTGATATTTCTTTCAGGCCAACTATTGTTTTAATACAAGCATGCAAGCTATGTCTCTAACTGGAGCTTGGTAGGACTCTGGTCTTATCATCAGTACCCAACCCCGCAGCACCCTGGTATGTGCAGCTTCATAACAACAAGATACATGAGTAGTGTGTGTTTATGCTCCAAAAATCCTTCCTTACACTAACTCCCACAAAAGACTATTCTGAACATACCACACGCTCTAAAAACACACGGCATAATCCGGTCTAGACTAACTGATGATTAGAAAACCCTTTGGCGATTGTTAGCAACACTGAAAACAGGCCAAGGTTTTCATCTCTTTAGTGTCTGTATTCTTATGCCCATCTTAATCTTGTCTTTTTATTGGCCAACCTGAGATCATGTCTGTTTCTTCGCCTCTCTGCCTAGAAGGCCAACATCCTGGAGTGGCCTCTTCAGTGTTCCCATTCAGACTGGAGTTTTGCGAGTACTATTTAATGAAGCTGCCCGTTAATATACCTCTGAAGCATCTGTTTCTCAAACTAATCACTCTAATTTATGTGTGTTCTGGCTCTGTTGTGCACTGGGTCCTTTTACTGTAATCCTTCTTCTATTCTGGTTAGAGTCAGTTTGAGCTGTTCTGTGAAGGGAGTACTACACATCGTTGTGAGATATTCGGTTTCTTGGAAATTCCTCGCAAGTAATAGACTTAATTTCTCAGAAAGATTATAGAAAAATGAGTTTCAGAAGAAAGTTATTTGTTTCTGGCCATTATGAGTCTGCAAACAAACCCAAATGCTGATGATGAAAATACTGAACTATTCTAAAGGCGGCCAGTTTCAGTTTCCAGCTAAGTTAATATATAGGCGCCCCTCAAACAAATTTGTGGAAAAGTTAATTATTTTCCATAATTCAAATCAACAAGCGACACCTTCATACATTACAGATTCATTATACAAAGTGAAGCATTTAAACTTCTTTGTTTAAATTTTGATAGTTATGGCTTACAGCTCATGGAAATCAAAAATCCAGTATCTCAAAATATAATGAAAAATTTACAATACAGAAATGTCGACCTGAGAAGAGCTCTAAATCAGCTAATTACCTCCCTGAGCAATCAAGCTCACAGTCTGGTTCAGTACACACAACCACAATCATGGGGAAGATTTCTAACTTGACAGTTGTCCAGAAGACACTCATTGACACCCTCCACACGGAGAGTAAGCCACAGAAGGTCATTGCTGAAAGAGCTGGCTGTGCATAGAGTGGTGCATCAAAGCATATTCATTGTGAGTTGACTGGAAGGGAAAAGTGTGATAGGAAAAGGTGTACAAACAACAGGGATGACCACAGCCTTGACAGGATTGTCAAGCAAGGCTGATTGAAGAAATTGGGGGAGCATCACAAAGAGTGGACTGAGGTTGGAGTCAGTGCATCAAGAACCACCATGCACAGATGTGTCCAGGAAATGGAAAAGTGTCACATTCCTAGAGTCAAGTCACTCCTGAACAAGAGACAACATTAGAAGCATATATCATATATCAATAATCACTTGAAACATTAACAATGTCTAGACTGTATTTCTGATAAATGTGATGTTATTTTAATGGACAAAACAATATGCTTGAATAGGAGTATTTTTTCTCACAAAGTCAGTTTGTTACATCCACATGGTTGTAGTAATGACAGAGTCAACTACTTTGACTATGGACATGTTTTTCACAACAGTCTGTCTCAGCCCGAAGGTTTTACGCTGCAATATTTTCAACCTGGGGGAGTAGGATCAGTTCTTCTTCTCCTTGTACATCTAAGGAATGCACTCTCTAAATTGTCCTTGTGGAAGACATGAGCCCTTGGACCACACCTCAGGACTACCAGGCCCAAAAGACTCACAGCTGTCCCTGTCTGAAGTCCTCCTGGATGTGTTGCAGATGAAATAACTGACGATACCTGACAATTTTCGGCTAACAATTTCGGTTTTTAGACTTTGGACACAGCCAACATGCATTGAATGGTCACCTCTCAGAGCCTGGGTCCTCTCAAGAATTCTTCCAAAGTTCTGAGCCTTCATGGAAGTTTTTCCTAGCCATTGTGCATCAACCTTGTCATTGCTTGCTCTTAGGGGTTTCAGGCTGGGTGTTTGTAAAGGCACTTTGTGAGAATTACAGATACAAAAAGGGCTTCATAAAATCAGTATGACTAATCGAGTTGTGAAAACTGGTATGGTCTATCTAGTCTGCCCTGCTGGTGCTCCTGGACATTTTGCAATTTTGCGCCTTTGGCCCTGGTCACGGACACAGATCCCGGACTTTGAACAACCTAACAGAAAGAAAAGGGCCAACTGACTGTTGGTGACCAGTTGGGCGTCTCTCAGCCTAGCAGTTATAGCCAATAAGGATCAACCCACCTGTGTGAAAGGTAACACCAGTCAAGTAACTGGAGCTAATTTTCTGTCCCCTCCAGAAAAGCAGACCTTATCAAGCTGAAAGCATCTCCAGGACATAAGCCAGGGATTTCATAAAACATCCAGACAATAACAAAATAATTCAAAATGTTTATTTGATTATTCGTTTGTTTTAAAATAAAGATATTCCTTATTTTTTTTATAATATGGCTTTTGCAGTTAGGGTCAATTCGATTTAAATTCCAGTTAATTCTTATTTCAACCAAACTCAAAGTTAAATGTGTACTAATTAAAATGTTTCAAGAAGACTGGCATTTGAATGTGCCACATACATTTTATGGAATTAACATGGAATTGTATGTAAAAAAAGCCTCTGAGGCTTTCTATTCTATATGCATCACAATTCTCAGGAATGCAAAGTATGCTGTATTGAGATATCATACTGCGATTGCATCATGAAACGACATTCTGAACAAATTGTTCACCACGCCTTGAGAAAAGTAGTTTTAATGGCTCCTGTCCAGAAAACATGCAGGTTCGATTAAAGAGATTGAGATGTATTTTTTTTGCCTATCCCTAATATACACAAAAGGCATGAAAGAAGTGGCAGAGGGCTGGAGATGGAGAGGACTAACCAGCTAGCTGTACATACAGTCTCTCCTGGGGAATGTGATAACAGTGCCGGGAACAGTTAGTGAGGGTGGATCTGCTTTTGTGGCCGCAGACTGTCAACGCAATCTCAACCAGGAAGCCAGTCAACCACACCCTACAACTGCTGGGGAGGCCGAAGCATGGACATCTTGAGGAAGATCTAAGAGGAGATCTTCAAGTCCCCTCCCTGAATGACTCCTTCCATCTGAGAGAGCAGGAGGAATGTCTTTGGAGTCAATCTGACAAGCAGAAGCGGATTTGCGATTTTAAGTCAGGGATGCCCAATTCACTTCCTGTTCAGCGATCAAAGGCTACATAACACCCAGCCTTTTTTATCTCCCTCTTTTTCATTCTTTCCATCCATCTATCTTTCCAAACTAATTTCCCTTACCCTTTTCCCTTTTCTTTTTCTCCATCCCACTCTCTTTCACTCCCTCTTCCTCCAGCAATCTCTCCAGTCCTATAGAATCTTCAGTAGTGAAGATGGGACCCATCTAATCCATTCATCAGAGAGCCGGGGTGTTAAAAGGTCATTTAAAACTATTGAAGTGCTTATTGCAGGATACCTGTGATGTCATCTCTGGACTGAGCCAGAAAGGTGGTGAGAAAATGAAAAGCCCAACTCCTTAAGACACGTCCCGCCACATCTGAACCAGACCCTGCGTTCCATGGTTCTTAAACACAAGGCATAGGGTCCTTCAGCCAGCCATCACCACGGCACATCTACTGCTGCAGCATGGGTCTGAACCACATCTCCCCCCACTTTGCTCTCCAACAACACACACATTAGATTGTACAATGTTTTACTTTATTATTATTCTAAGTGTTAATGATTTCCAAAAAACAACTGTCTAGGCGTAGGCGAGGGCTTGATGTATGACGTTCAGCGATCCTCGTCAGTGATTACTATTCCAAGAGACTACAAACCTACTCATCTTCACATAAAGTGGATCTTACCAACACTGGCAAGACTGCACTGGAAGACCGCACTCCAAAACAGAGAGGCTGATTGTTCCAGCCAACACCGGTTTCAGACTGTTGTTTGTTTTGATAAAACAAAGCTCGCTTTGGAGGGCCAGGCTAGCGTTACAGAGCACTCTTCATTTGCATCCCACCTCGGGCTGCTGTTTCGCTCCCTCCCTCTTCACACAGACCTCTCCATTATGATGTCATCTCATTAGTGACTCATTCTATTTGCATATTTTGAATTGCTCTTCATTGTTTTATTAGAAAAGCCTGTTTATTTTTTGCAAATGTATGGGAAAGTTCTTTAAATAACATTAACATAACAAGCACCATTAGCATTCTTAGTCAAAATTATTCATAAGGTGACCTTGTCTCATCACTGAAATATATATTTTCTAAAACCAACAAGGCATAGCTTAGGAGAGTAAAAAATATTTATATACTTGTTTCAGCCACCTAGGTGTGAATCATTGAAGATCTCTGTTTTTGTACTCTTTATGATAAATAGTTGTTCTATTTTTAGCCGTTTCTCTTCAGTGTTGCACCTGGGATTGCCTTCAGAACATCTGAGAGGGCAGAGCAACCGAGATCAGAGCCAAAGCTAGGCCAAAACAGCAGAGTACAGAAAAAAGAATATTAGCCGTTTGGCTGCTGAGAGGATGGCAATTGGTAAACATCGCCTTCAGACACAGGCCTTTTCTCAGCCTTATTCACTCCCTCACTCCTGTGCCTCACTGCCTCCCTCCCGTGCCTCCCTCCCGTGCCTCCCTCCCGTGCCTCCCTCCCGTGCCTCCCTCCCGTGCCTCCCTCCCGTGCCTCCCTCCCGTGCCTCCCTCCCGTGCCTCACTCCCGTGCCTCACTCCCAGCCCACCAGTTGACCAGAGTCTGGCTATTGTTCTGACTGCTTCAAGGAGGAAATTATGTCAGGTTAAATACATCATAACAATACAATCAAAACACTGCTGTTTGTACTGCAGAACTGGGGTTGCTATGGAAAAACACTTCACTCTGATGGGCTTCCTCAATACAATGTACCAGTATGAGTGATAACCCAGCATTTTGTCTTAGTGTTGAGGCCAATATTATTTGTTGTCGCATCCAGGATTGCGGACTTCCCTTGTGAGGGTGGTTGATCTGAAAGAGACTACAGAACCAAGTCCTATCTATCCTTTCCACTTGGATGACAATGCATGCACACATTGGGTTAATTGTATTTTGAGGACATTGGGGGAAGCGGAGGGAAGGGGTCATTCCTATTCAAAATATATTAAATGTAACCTAAATTTAAACATAACCCTATAACCAAATCCCTAGCTCTATGTAAATATATACACCTAACATAGTAAGATACATTGTGCGGACAGGCAAAATTATACAAAGCTTACTTGTAAGTATAGAAATACCAAACACAAATCACACACATTCTTTCTCGCAGCTGCTTCAAAGGACTCTTCCTGTTATTACTAAATAATCAGGGTGTTTTATTTCCCAGGGCAGCTACAGAGAAGTTAGTTTTTGTCAAACACAGCAAGACATTCGGTACTTTTCATCTCATCATTAGTGGATGAGTTGATGATAAGGCTATATATGGGCAAGGGACAATGTATACAATCCTGTCTCTAAAGTTCACAAAACTGAATTTGAACAACAACACGACTGGCCTCCTTCCCTTCCCAAATGAGACATGAATAGCTAGTCCAGGGTGGTTAATCATGGGGGGGTGGGTTAAAAAAACATGATATATATAAAAAATAGCATGTTTAATGTCATAGCAACAAACCCAAGCTTCTGACTGCCTCTCCAGTGAGGGCTACTGGACATCTTAGTTTGCGTTAGCCGGCTTCCTGAAGGTCTTGGCCTGGCCGGCCTGACAGCCATACAGGAAGGGTCCTGTAAACTCTCTGCCTGCCACTTCCTGCCATTTGTTAGATAAATACTTTAAGAAATATCTTAGAAGTCATGTTGACACAGGGTGTTGAGAATGCTGGAATGCTATGCACTGAAAGAAACAGAAACACACACGCACACACAAAGGCATGGACAGACTCCCCTAGGAACATCTCTAAGATCTCTATATATAACCTGCAAGAAGAGGTTAGGATAAAAAACGTCTGAACTAAATAAACTGAAAATGCATAACCACAAATAGAAATGCCTTAGAAGAAAGAGTTTCACTCGTTTGGAGGGATAAAAATAAAACCAAGGTGGGTCTTTTTTCAGCTCTCCAAGAAAGCCCTAAAATAGCTGAGATGTTCATTTCTCCAAACCAGCTCTGTTGTGACATCAAAACAAAGTCAGTGAAATTAGATGGTTGCCAGAGTACCAATTACAGGAGGCGGGGAGTTGTGTGTTCAGCCTGTCTGTCCCCTGAAACAGGCTGGCACCACGCGGAAACAGGCTGGCACCAAGCGGAAACAGGCTGGCACCACGCGGAAAAAGGCTGGCACCACGCGGAAACAGGCTGGCACCACGCGGAAACAGGCTGGCACCACGCGGAAACAGGCTGGCACCAAGCGGAAAAAGGCTGGCACCACGCGGAAACAGGCTGGCACCACGCGGAAACAGGCTGGCACCACGCGGAACAACAGAACCAGAGAAGGCTGTGTGTATGTGTGCGTGGGTGCGTGCATGTATTCCTGGAGGCAAGACAGTCAATCTGGGCACTAGGCATTGGCGTTACACGGGCTGCCAGTCAGAGGTCACAGGGTCATCAGGACAAACCAGGTCCAACTACCCAACACTGGATGACCACTGGCTGTGTGCGTTAGCCCATGTTTATCTGAAGTGCACTGACGCTCTGACCGGTGACAACCTCTGACCACCCGCTGAAGACTTGTGAAAGATTGCTCAGGGAAATATAGTCCAAATGCGCTGGCACCACGCGGAAACAGGCTGGCACCATGCTAAAGGCAGCAAATGGGGACTCGGTTCCAGTTCATGCCAACTGCCCCTTGTTCCCGCAGAAGGTGATCATGGCTTGAACACGGAAATCAATGCCATGTAATTACAGCTAAACTAGAAGAGTGCCCCCTCCCATTTAACACATCCCTAATGGCATCCTATCCCCTAATAGGGGCACATACACTTATTTCCTGGTGAGATATTCCTGGGGCATATCTGCGATACTGGTGGATGACAGGGTTTAGATGAAAGCCCCCCACTTCACTGACTATATGCCACTGACAACCGTGGCATTCAGTCGGCCTATTTGTGCAGCGGAGTGGTCAGCTAAGGTGATAGGAATGTTACACACAGCAGTTACCGAGTCCCAAATGACGCCTCTATACCCCCGACTTCATGCACTGGGCGCTACTTGAGACTTCTCCGAGCGCACTAGGGCATTTTGAACATGGCTCCTGTAAGCCGAGGATAAATACTGTGGCAACATGCTGGGTAGGAGGAGATTCACATTGGTTCACTTCCGGTACTGTCCACATTGGTCTGGGTATTTAAACCCCTCCACTACTGGGTGAAACTTTGAGGCACAGCAATTGTCCGCTTGAAAACACGCATATTTGTTTTTTCAAGACTTTTTAGGAATGATGTTCCCCCCACTCTAAAAAC
Source organism: Esox niger (assembly GCA_016801105.1). NCBI lineage: Eukaryota > Metazoa > Chordata > Actinopteri > Esociformes > Esocidae > Esox > Esox niger. The sequence goes on from JACXGJ010001765.1 coordinate 73,010, forward strand.
CTAGTTAGCCTACATTAACCGGACATTCAATATTCACCCTAACCTATAAGACTAAAAAGGTCCTGGCTTTAACAACTTTGCATGGAACGTCTGGTCATTGTGGTTCAGAAAAGATAGGGAAACGAATATACTTAGACAGACAGACAGAGACACTTAACAACAGAACCGGAGAAGGCTGTGTGTATGCGTGCGTGCGTGTATTCCTGGAGGCAAGACAGTCGATCTGGGCACTAGGCATTGGCGTTACACAGGCTGCCAGTCAGAGGTCACAGGGTCATCATGACAAACCAGGTCCAACTACCCAACACTGGATGACCACTGGCTGTGTGCGTTAGCCCATGTTTATCTGAAGTGCACTGACGCTCTGACCGGTGACAACCTCTGACCACCCGCTGAAGACTTGTGAAAGATTGCTCAGGGAAATATAGTCCAAATGTGTTCCCTACACAAGGGACTGGACATCAACACCATGGAGCCCCTGGCCTCATCAGAGGGAAATGCTTAGTGCTAAGCGAGCTCTCTCCAGTCAGCCTACTCACCAGCTGAGTATTTTCAAACATAAATAACAGCTCTCCTCGCGGGGTGCATAAGGATGCGTAACCTGTTCCCAATGGTGCCCTATTCCCCATTGGCCCCTGTCAAAAGTACTGCACTTTAAAGGGAATGGGGGCCATTTTGTTCTGTGGGCCCTGAGGAAACTCTGAGGCGATATGATCGAGGGTGCGTCAGATCTGATCCCTGATTATCGCTAGGAAATGATAATGAGGTGACAGGAATACATTCCGTAGTATTTTCTGGGGAGCCATTTCTCTTTAACTGGCCTCCTACAAACCGGAACAGAAACCCCATCTGCTTCCATCAATCAAGAATAATGTTGAAGTAAATGTACATTTTCAAATTGATTCATCTCTTCTGGAGAAGTAAAATGATCGCGTCAATTAAACCCAGTTTGGGCTTGTCCTAATTACAAGAGCGGGTGTTAGTGTGTGTGCACATGTTTGGATCTGTGTGTGTGTGTATGGGGGGTAGGGTGGAGCTGAAGCCAAACGACCCCCTGGGAGATTAAAAGTGCCTCTGCTTGCATCTCCCCTATTGCCTTCTGGGGGATTACTGTTGGGACCACCTGCTCTATGATTACAGCCGTCAGCAAGACACGGGCCCCTCTGGCAGACATACGCACGCACGCACGCACGCACGCCCTTAGGCCTTCACCAAACATCTCTCCACTGAATCCCTGAAGCAACAGTTTCTTATGCTCAGTTCACATTGTGCACTGAAACATGTACAAAGAAGTGCAGGGCTACAGGCTTGTGTATTCACACACGCTCTTGCAGATTGGCGTGCACACTGAAACAGACACCCTATGTCTCAGAGACATGGGAGATCAGCGTGCATTTTGATCGCCTCCTCTGGAAATCGGAATAAAGTGTTACCGCATGCAAGAGGTCTTCACCCAATAGAGAATGACACAGCACTGCAAAAGATACTCCATTGTAAACGGAGTCGAACATTTTATTCAATAGAAACCTGATTCATCCCATTCAATTCTCAACCCAGAGTATTGGTGACAGGGAAGTTCAGTTTGTTGAGTTGGATATAGTTTCTAACCAGGTCCACTGCAGCTGACCAGAATAAACAGGGGAGGACAACCAGGTTTTAGTGAGAGGTGTTGACAGTGACGAAGAATGATTTCACCTTAAGCTTCACGACATGAGGAGAAATCAAACAAGCAAGGATTGTATCAGAATAATTGTTCCAACTTCAAAAGCCTTCATAAAGCCTTTATAAGGCCTATATAGATTATTTAGAGATGTGTTATAGTGCTTGGCGAGACTGAATGAATATCAAATAAAGCCTGCATATGTTCATCCCCAACTTTTCTTTAAAATTAGATGGAAAAATTAACTTTACTAACTTTACTTGCAAAGTTGAAATCTGTGTGGTGGGGTGTAAATATATATATATATATATATATATTATATATGAATATGTATATAATTATTTGCCAAACTAATAAATACGTGTAAAGTTTCTAATGAGTTATTAAAAATGTTTCTTTCAAACATTACAAGAACATTGGCAGAATAAACAAATGGCAAGTTGCCAAAATTGAGAGGATTTGGGACATGGAAGATTCTGTGTGTCTGAGGTTAGCAACGTGACCAACCTCAACACATCAAACACACACACACACACACACACACACACACACACCTCTAGCTCTTTTCGTCCCAGTAATGATGACCAGTAATATGCGTGCCTTGCCCTAAGCTTCTCCCCTGCTGGGGCCAGACAGACAGGCAATAATGAGCCAAGTACAGAGAAGGCCTTTGGGGGAGGGGGTTGATACAGACCTCACCCCGACACTCACACAAACACGTCCAGCCAAGGAACGGTCAGCCTTAACCAGCCAAGGGAGGCATTGTTTAGACATTTCAGTCCCTAAGGAACGTGTTGACAAAATGATTCCACGCTTACTGACATAACACACACATACCCACAGACTCAACCCGACCCACACACGCGAGCAGTCAGCCAACTAACTGTCAGGCTGAAACAACCAAGCGGATATGATTTTAGGCATGCTTAGCCTAGGTATTGGAAATGAACTCTGCTAAATGAGCAACATGTCCTAAGGTCCGGGAACAATGGCTCACTTCTTTGGACTGCTAATGAATAAGAAAATCCCTTGACATTCCATTACTCACAATACGGATGCGCACTGTTTCCGTAAACAGCGCTCGCAGACTGCGTGAGGGCCGGATTTGATCCAAGTGACAGCTCGACTTTTTAATCAGCAAAGAATTCCTGATTCATACACAAACTCGATAAAAAAAAATTGTACCATGAAATATGTCTACAGTATCCATACACACTTATTAAACTCAATAGGCATTGGAAAAAGAAAGATACAGAAAGAAGAAAAATATTGTCACATCGTATTATTCTATAACAGTATCGAAATAATGAACAACGACTTGACCCCATGCGCATATATTAACTAAATATTTCAGGCATCATTCCTATTGGCTGACAGAGAGAAACTCAACAGGTGAATTCACGCGGTAATACATTGGTTTACTCCATTGGTAACTCAGTCGCAAAGTAGTAATTTCCTTTACACCCAGTAATCGAAAGGGTTTACAGATACCCACAGCGTATTTGTGACGCAGCAGGCTAAATACGGTGATGGGGAATGCTAAAAGTTATCGTCAAAATGTGTAAAACAGACCAGAGTTGACTTACTCCGACATTCTCGCCTTTGCTTGGATACGCAGTCCCTCTTCCGCCTCCTTTCACAGGCATTCTGCGCTGTACACGTTTTGAAACTCTTGTCGATTTCTGTTAACTGTAATACAAGAGTAAGGCTTGCAGGACTGGTATGTTTAGAAAAATAGCCTAAACTACTCTCTATCATGAAACATTGCTTATGACAGCGATTCTAAAAGTCTGCCTTAACTCTGCTACTTCCTACCGTGCCTAACTCCCGAGTTGCTTAAAAAAATAGCTGTTTAGCCTAACGATGGGAGCCGAAACGGAGTTTTAACACAGCCAACCTACTTTGAGGAATACGGGGGCTAAACGGGAGGATCTAATGTTGCGTCTATACTCATTTAAGTGGGCGTTAACAAAACGATTGCTTCACCGACTTACATGTTAACTCGCACATTTTGTGCAGTTTCACATAATTCCAGCATATAAATATTTCGGATTAATATGTGTAAAGATAACATTTTACCCACCCCTCTGCCGGAGTGGACTCGTCCGAATTGAGCACATTGATTTACTGTTCTCAGAGTTCACAGAAAATAAACAAGTGGATTTACTTACAGAGTCCAATAGTAGCAATTCTGGGCCCTGACTTAGAGAGAGACCTAGTTAGTATCTCTCTCTCTCTCTCTCTCTCTCTCTCTCTCT